>CM031975.1:10504223-10674189 GCA_018804465.1 Populus tomentosa
ATTCCTTTTCAAGATTTTCTGACGTGTTTAAATATATTAGTTTTGTGGTTATTTTGATTGTGATTGTTGCTTGACGAGGTGGATGGATCATTATTCGATTTGGGTTGGATTGCTTTCTAATTTCATGATTTTCTCATTTTCTGTATGTATGCATTTGGTTGTGGTTGTTATGGTGTTTTGGATCCTGATTGATCTGGGGTAAGGTTTGTTTTTTCACATGTAATGCATTTGTGTCATCCGGTTGCGTATATATACATGAATGTGCCTCATGTCTGTATGAGCATTGATGATTGATAATTCAATTTGTTTACATCTTTTTTCTACAATCCTAATACCGCGTACTTTCAATTTGTTTAATCATTTACATGAGCAGAAAGTAATGGTATTGCCGGTAAAAGATGTAAAGAAATTGAAATTATCAATCATCAAATGTTCATACCATATATAAGGCACTTCATATGTATAATTGTATTCATTTGATTATGATTTTCGCATTTGTGATTGAGATTGAGGATGATGGATCTTGTTCTGATTCAGTAGCATATTAATTTGTTGTCATAGTAACTTCTTAAGCTGAATATATTTCATTCGATTAACTTAGCTTTGGACTTCTTGATCAAGCGTGGTTAATTCCTGGATTCTTCCATTTTCATTCATTTTTCACCCATGTTTGTACATTTGTTTTAAACCAATTAGCTTTGCACTTGTAAATTGATAGGGGATGGGTTTTCAAATTCATTAATTTATGAATTCTGGGAGATTATATTTTGATTACTATTATGATAAATATGAGGTAAATGAAGATTTGATGGACTTTTTGCACATGTGAATTTTGATTATTATTGCAGATTACAATCTGGATGAAGAATGAATTTTAGTCCATGCATGCCAATATCATATAAAATAGAATTTGATTACATGGTAGATGCGAACCTGGATTAATGGCAATTCGCTGATACTTTAAACAGATAAAGACTTCTTAATCACAATTTATGGTGGTTCAAAAAACAAAAAATCACAATTTTTTTTATTATTTATTTTGTTCTTCTGGCTATTTCATTTTCTTTTTAATCCCCCTTATACTGTGAATTTTGTTCACCAGCGTTGCTAATTCAAATTATTTAAATGTTACAGAGCAGTCTGGATTTGCTTGTAGTGTGTCCACACTCTATTATGTCCTGGGATCTGGATCTAGGATTTCCTTCCATCATGATGTTTCTGTGTTTGTGGTGGATACTTGATTCTTGTTCTTACTTTGCTTTTGTTCAACAGATTGTTTAGGTAGGCGGTTAGGACCAAGGCTTCTTGGAAGAGTAGATGATTCAGGGGTAAGTAAGCTTTTTCCTTCATCCTTCACAGTTTAAGATTAAGTCTATTACCTGCTCTCCTACTTTTGGATAACTTTGTTATTGGTTATTACAAATTGAATACTTATGCTGGTGGTGATGATGCAACAGAGGCTTGTTAAAGACTTTTACAAGATACTCAATCAAGTAAAAAATGAGGAAATCCCAGATGGTGTAAAGCTCCCGGCTTCTTTTAATCACCTTGTTTCTGAAATGAAGAACAATCAGTATGATGCAAGGACATTTGCATTCATGTTGAGGGCTATGGTATGTGTCAAGTTATTCAAACATAGACATAATTACTTTCGGATTTGGTTCATTTCCTTATTTTTAACTTCTTGGAGGAGAGCAGGGTTGACAAATATCTTTTAGTTTCATGGTTCTGGACTTTTTTCTGCTCCTTTAAACTTGTTCTAGTTATATCCCTGAATGAGGCCTGTTAGACAGGAATTAGATTTTAACTTTCTTGGTTCTTGTTCTATGTTAAATGGTAATCTTAACATTTGGAAATTTTTGAAGTGGAGAAATATATGATATTTTGGTGACGCCTCTAATAGTAATTGTTTCTATTTTTCGCTCACTGGCGAAAGAAAGAAAGAAAGAAAGAAAGAAAAGGGATTCTAAAGTGAGGGGGATGGGTAATAGACGATACTTGAAATTTTTTCCTTGTGTCTTCTATCAAGTAATGATTTGCCAGAAGTGTTCTCTGCATGGATCTATAAACTATTGCTATTAAATTATTGCATGCTAAAATTTTATAGACAACTAAAGAGAAGATTTAAGAGAATTAGAACTATTGCTATTCAATTATTGTGTGCTAGAAAATGATTTGTCAGTTTCATTCATCAATACTTTGTGAGAACTAAAATGCCAATTCAATCTATGCTCAAATAAATTATCTGACCCAATCTCCCAATCATTGAAGACTATTCTAAACCTAAAAAATTACATTGGATGATGGACTTCAAGTTGTTATATGTTTATGCTGTACCGTATGATCTCTTCATTTATATAGATCACTAATTCGAGCTTCAAACTGAACCTATTTGCTTATCTAATTGACTATTTTCTTTGACATTGTGATAAATGAGGTGGCCATAATTTTGAGACCTTTCATGCCATGTCTGACACTTCTTTTATATCAACTATACTTGTTGCTTATTTTATAACTGACTTTCTCTCTGGTGAGCATCTGATTGAGTTTTGATTTATTGCTTGCTTGGCATCCTGGTCAGGTTGTCACAGGATGTGTCCACAGGACCTCTTTACATTTCTATTCTCCAGGTCGTACTATTGTAATAATTCTAGCATGGTTGGGATGCTATAATTAGTTTTGGTCTTTCAGAGGCAAAAGACGGCAGTTTTCACATAGTTTGGTAGTAAATTGGCTAATGTCATGAATTGTGGTGTTGTACAATTTGCTGACTGTGGAGATGCCATCAATTGTTTCTTAATGATGTGCTCTAATAATTAGTTTGCAGCCTCCTTTTATGGCCGTGGCCCCTTTCCCGGAGGAAACTCCTTACCTCATGTTCTTTCTCTGCTATTCTTGTATGTGTGTGTGTGTGTGTGTGTGTGTGTATTAAATTAAGTTATTTCTTGGGAAAACATGCTATTGATATGACTCTTTCATTATTCAAAAATAAATTGAATTACTGTACTCAACTATGATAGAGCTGGAATGCTGCAGTCATGGGCTTACTACTGTTGTATGTTTAAGTTTATATCTTTTAACTGCAACATGTTCATGATTCTTTGTCTCATTGAAGTGGATGTAAAATTTGTATTTACTTTCTTTTGTTATGTCATGATCGATCCATCAACTTCATTTGCATTTAGTCTCTTTTCTTATTATCATATGTCCACATATATGCATAAATTCATGTCAGAGAGTGCAG
This sequence comes from Populus tomentosa, assembly GCA_018804465.1. Lineage (NCBI taxonomy): Eukaryota > Viridiplantae > Streptophyta > Magnoliopsida > Malpighiales > Salicaceae > Populus > Populus tomentosa. The sequence continues at coordinate 10,507,468 of CM031975.1, forward strand.
TTACCCATGCTCCTCCAAGATAAAATAAGAAACAAAAATCTGATGGGATGTTAAGAAAATATTTTTAACTGATGTCATTCTTTTATTATCTTTCACAGATGGAAAAATTGGAAAGAGAAATTAGGGAATCTAAATTTGCAGAGCTGATGAACAAACACTTTGCTGCTAGTTCCATCCCCAAAAGCATCCACTGTCTCTCTCTACGTCTGACTGATGAATATTCTTCTAATGCTCATGCACGTACACAGTTGCCTTCTCCAGAGTTCCTTCCTTTGCTCTCTGACAACTCGTACCACCACTTTGTCCTCTCAACTGATAACATTTTGGCTGCCTCAGTTGTTGTCACTTCTACTGTCCAGTCATCTCTAAAGCCTGAAAGGATAGTTTTTCACATCATCACTGACAAGAAAACTTATGCGGGTATGCATTCATGGTTTGCGCTAAACCCAGCCTCCCCTGCTACTGTTGAAGTGAAGGGTGTTCACCAATTTGACTGGTTAACAAGAGAGAATGTTCCAGTGCTTGAAGCAGTGGAGAATCATAATGGTATCAGGGATTATTACCATGGGAATCATATTGCAGGGGCAAATCTTAGTGATACAACACCACGGAGATTTGCTTCTAAATTGCAGGCTAGAAGTCCGAAGTATATATCATTACTTAACCATCTTCGGATTTACATACCCGAGGTAATCTCATATGAAGTTTATCTTTTCTGTTGTCTTACTAGGAGACTAATGAATTATGATGTGTATGGTTTATTATAAAAGAACTAGGGAACTGAAGATGTTAAAGGATAAAAAAAGGCAAGTGAAAAAAACTCTAATTCATGAGGCATTGTTGTTGATGGATTAATTCATCTTCTCAGAGGTAGAAACTCACCTGATCTCACTGGAAATTATAGTTCTTCACCAGCCAAACAAAGTCAGAATCTAACTTTGGTAGATTTACAAGTATCTGGGATTGTTGACAACATTCATTGATTTGTATTGGGAGAGCCCTGTGAATTACTGAAGTTTCCAAAATTTTTAACGTATTGAAATATGAATTAAGTATGATACTTACAAATTGAACAAGCAAGATGGATATGAATAACAAATGATGTATTACAAGAAGTTAGGCAATTTTTTCAGAAAAAAGAAATAGCAGTTTGATGGTCCAATGCATGTGGAATGGTAACAAAAATTTCTTCATCGCTTTTGTTGCAAACTTTATCATTAATTTTTCCCTCCTAAGAACTAGTTTATCATTAGTCCAACCTTTGAGGTTGGCCAAAGTTTTTGCATTTTTGTTTTCTTCATCTGTTGGCCCAAAATCTTCTTGCTGATTTGTTATGTTGAACAGCTTTTTCCAAACCTCGACAAGGTGGTGTTTTTAGATGATGATGTTGTAATTCAACATGATTTGTCTCCACTTTGGGAAATTGACCTTCAGGGAAAGGTCAATGGAGCTGTAGAAACTTGTAAAGGTGAAGATGAGTGGGTAATGTCCAAGCATCTCAAGAACTACTTCAATTTTTCACATCCCCTCATAGCAAAGAATTTGGACCCTGATGAATGTGCATGGGCTTATGGAATGAATATATTTGATCTCCATGCATGGAGGAACACGAATATAAGAGAAACCTACCATTCCTGGATGAAAGAGGTAGCCCTACACTATTTAGTTTCTTGCTTATCCTAATAATTTTGTTGTTCCTTCTTCTGGCCTCCACCTTTTCTTGGTCTAATAAAATAACAGGATAGTGACAATGCCTCTAAAATTTTCACTTACACGTTCATATTGCTGTATTTGCTGTCTTATGTGGTAAGTGACTCTTTGAACATGCTAAAACATAACCTTGATTCTAAAAATAAAAAAAAAATTCCTATCCAAAGAATCAATGCACTAGTAAACAAGCATTGCTAGCTCCAGCATTACTCTTTGAAAAATAATAAAAAGAATCCTATATGAGTAGCACTGTGTTAGTAAACAACATCCATCATCATCTTTTTCCATCTATGAAGTACCATTTTTGCTTGGTTGCGGGCTTCTGTTTGGGTGTGCTTTCAATGACTGGGTACACAAGAAGTGATATTGTTGGTTCTATACACTCTTAAATATTTGCAAGCACATCACTTTTGGTTGTTTCTCCCTCAAACTTTTCCTGTATGTTCTAGTTGATAGTTTCATATTTGTTGGTTGCCAGAATATTAATCAAACATTCAACTTCACCATGGATCTAAATTTTGATCAGTATCGAACACAGCAAATACTGATATTTTGTATAGGTTATTCTTGTATGCACTGGATGTTGGTGAGGTTGCTTTCGCTTATAATGACTTGTGTTGGAAAATAAGAGAAGCCTTTCCACCATTTTTTCTCAGATTCTGGGTTATTTTGTGCAGAACCTGAAGTCAAACCTGACGATGTGGAAACTTGGAACCCTACCACCAGCTTTGATTGCATTTAAAGGTCATGTTCATCCAATTGATCCATTCTGGCATATGCTTGGACTGGGATATCAGAAGAATACAAATATCGAGAGTGTAAAGAAGGCTGCAGTTATTCACTACAATGGTCAGTCTAAACCTTGGCTGGAAATTGGCTTTGAGCATCTACGACCATTTTGGACCAAGTATGTGAATTACTCTAATGATTTTATAAGGAACTGCCACATCCTGGATTCAGTTTGATTAACCATAGGGGCTAGAGCTATTATTGGAATGGAAAAAACAAGTGATTCCAGGTGCCATGTAAGTTTTTTCATGATTGAGAATTTTCTCAAGGTCTACTTGAGAAGGCAAGTAGAAAATCATACAGAAGGGGGCAGAGTTTCAGGTCTGAATTCACTGTCATGCCTCGTACCTTTGCAGAAAATGGCTGCATCACCAGCACGGGCATGGGATTCTTTCTTTCAATCTTTAACATAGCAACCCATCATTTTTTTTCTTGGTTGAAAAATGGATACTATCAGTGGGCTTCCTGCGGAGAGTCTATCTAGCCTGATTTCCTGGCACATATATTAGAATAAAGCAATATACACATGTTAGAAAGTGCATATGCCAATGCATCATACTGCTTGGTGCAGGGAAGAGGAAGGCTAGGACAGGCCTCTAGTGAGGGCTCCGGTATTGGTCTAGAAATGTTTCTTCCCTTCGTTTTTTGCCTCCCCCGCTTGTTATTTTTGCTAGCACCGCCCTCTTTCTTTTACTCGTTAATTCGATATCATCAAGGTGAAACTTAGTAGTAGGTAATGGAGATTGCTTTGTTACAGGACCTATTGAATTGGGGAACCTTTTAGGTTATATATCAGTATTTGTTATGTACGATTCATGAGAAACATTAAAAATGCGCAGAAAATTCTCTCTCTCTCTCTCTCTCTCTCTCTCTCTAGAATTCTGTGTGCTTTGGTGACCATGTCCAGTTTCAAAGTCTTGCTCCTAGCATCCTTTCACTGTTTGTCACGTATTATGTTAACCATTATGCTAAAATGTTTTTTGTTTTGTTGGGAACAAACCAAGATGCTGAGGTTTGGTTCCACAAAACCTAATCCCAGATGTCATCATACTCTTAACAAACAATTTACAAAAAAAGGAACTAGAGTACCATCCAACCTGCCAAATCATGTGGACAGGTCCATGATCAATTGTGGATTATATTCTTGGGCAGAATGATTAATTTATGAGGCAGTCCATGTTTTGCATGCAGTTTCTGTCGCCTTTCCTCGTCGAGAAGAAAGTTGTTATGGCAGTCACAATACCCTTGAGAAAGATATGGTCACGTAGAGACAGAAATTTTATATACAATATCTTTGGCAAACAAGAGGGATTCTTGTTGTTCGTGGGGTTCCATGATGACAAGGAATCCATTTACTTGTACGATTAACTTCCTTTAAGCATCCGAATACCGAATTTGGTAGTTCTGACCTTCCTTATGCCTAACGCGTCCCAATTATCTTGAATGACTCTTGGGATTTTGCTTTTCGATCATTTGTTAGAATCATTAAGCTATTAGTTGATTCTTCCCCAGTTTTAAAGGGAAGAATCTGAAAGGTTCGTTGACATCACAGATGCCTACTCAATAGAAAAAGAAGATGAATTCACACAAATATAAAATGGGTCTCATCAGTTGTCATCATCGAAAGAAGAAATGGAATTGTATTTGATGTTTCCATGGCTGCCTGCCTCCTTGACAGGGTCCTCGCAGAACCTTCCACGCATTGGCTGCCTTCATTTTTGACCATTGTAATAATACCGTGAATGTACCTGCTTGGCATCGACATCCCCCCCAATTTTCTGGCTACATGCCTTAGGCGGTGCATAACATTTATAAACAGATACTATCTATCTCCACATCTCCTTAAGACAAGTCATAAGTCTGCCTCTAACCTGCCTGCCTGCCCATGCAAGCTTTAGCAGACAATAATGATTTTAGTTTGAGTGCTCTGCATCAAATTTGACAACGTCCTCCAGAAGCTGCAGTTTTTTTTCTTTCTTCTTTAAAAAATTGTGCACGTGCAAAGAAGAATGAATGAAGTCTGGTGCTGTTAATTTAGCGGTCACGCCTCTTTTTTGTTTATTTCTTTCATACTGACTGACAGAAGAGGTCAAAATAAATACAAAGGTAAAAAATATTGTTACGTTTGAGTTTTTTATTTTTTAGTTTGAAAAATATGCAGAGTGATTAGTGAATCTTGATTATGATTGAATGGCTATGATGATGGTGCATCGACAAACATAAATCTGTGTATAAGTGTGACACACAATCATAATAGAGGAATATATGGTTTTTTATTTCTATTTCTTTCTTCTTTAAAAAAGAAAAAAAAAAAAAAAAAAGCACATCGTGTGACGTTGTAAACCTGGGAAACAAAAGGGCTAAAAGTCTTCTCAAGTATAAGAAAGAGAGAAACCTGTCCATTTCCCTTAGTCATAGGAGAAGGCAAGGATGGAAGCACTGACCATAGATTTAAAAGACTTTGAAAACTTCGAAACAGCCTCCTTTCAGGGGATTTATTTGATCCATATTCACTATTGATACACTCTCATCAGTTTTTTTTTCCTTCTTCTCTTTTTTATTCATGTTTGGATTTTCTTTAGCTAAAAAGAGATTGGCCCAGATCAGTCTTAGAGAAAAGTAAGCCAACCCATCAAGGATTTTCCCTTTTGTTGAATGTTTGTTTTGCTTTTTTGATGACCCAGTTGAGGATTTGGGTTGACTTTAGTGTTTATGGGGGGAGCATCCTCTTGGTGGGTTTTTTTTTTTATTATTATTATTTTATTTATGTTGTTATGTCCAAGCAAGTTATCCATATTCTTTGAGTGTTTCCTGTGATTCTGAGGATTTGTTTGAGGAAGAACTACTTGGAGTTTTTTAGGTGGTTGTGATTTGTAGAAGATTTGTTTGTGGCCTCCTGCATCATTTTGTTGCAAGATAGCGTGGTTAGCTTTGCTTATATTTTTGGATAGATTCACCTGGCTAATGGCTATATTTGATTGCTGGAAATCCCAGTTCAAAACTATTTCCTTAACAGTGTTTCTTTTTTGCATTACTCACCTGTTCTGCATAACATATTCATGTGCTCTCTGTTTCTTTCTTCTTTCTTCTTATTTTGATTTCGTTGTTATTTGGCAGAGTATCCAATTCAGGATCTTGGTGAAATATTTGTCTCTGTGAGGATCCAAATCAAGAAATTTAGTGGGCTTGATTTGAGATAGAAATCAATCGAGATAAAAGGTTCAAGCAGAGGTGGGTGACTTGATTTTGAAAGACTGAATCTTTGAAGATGGCTGGGGTGCAAGATCAGTTAGAGATCAAGTTTCGATTGACGGATGGATCGGATATTGGTCCCAAAACCTTTCCTGCTGCTACAAGTGTTGCAACCTTGAAGGAAAATATTCTTGCCCACTGGCCTAAAGGTTAGATAAACTTTCAAAGGTTTTTCCCCCCCTCAAATCTCAAAGTATGATCTTTTCTCTTGACTGTTTCATTATGAAATCTGGCACAAATTGTGTTCTAGAACAGACATGTATTGATTTTGGGCTTCTATTTAAAATTCTGTGCAATTTATTCAGAAACAACAACTTTGACAAGATGAAGTAGAACCATGCTTGTTTCCTTCTGCTTTGAATCAATATGCATACCCAATCCAATGTTTGAAGAAATCCTTGATTTCTTCAGTTACAATTATCAGATACATAAACTGCCTGCGGTTTTTTTCTTATGAATATTCATGAAAATTTGTAACAAAAATTCTGAAATCTGAACTGATATCAACACTGTTTGCCTCAAATCAAAACTGAAGTAACAAATTATTTAGTTTTCATGTTCAGTCGTTTCTTCATCGTTGTTGGTAATTTGGATTTTAATACTCTTCTTCTTTCTTCAGTCAAGTAATTTAGAAATTTACTGAGACTCTAGTTTGGGTTGTGAGCATGGTTGTTTTTGTTCATTGGCAATCCAGTAGGAATACGGCTCTGTAAAGCAATTGCATTTTAATTTTCAGATGCTAGTTATTAAGAACCACTGTCAAACTTGATAGCATAGCATCAGATTTGTCATGTCATCATGCTAGATCAACATCTTTAAGTTTTTTTTTTTTTTGCTGTTTATTCTCCAGTATAAACACAAGAGTTCTCCCTTCTGAACTTTGATGCTTTCTATGGTTTTAAGTACTTTCCAAGAAATATAATTCGAGGTGTTTAAACCTGTTAATATTTGACCAGAAAAGGAGAATGGTCCAAGGACATTGAAGGATGTCAAGTTAATAAGTGCAGGAAAAATACTGGAAAACAACAGAACTGTAGGGGAATGCCAAGGCCCGCTGTGTGATATCCCTGGTGGGGTTACAACCATGCATGTTGTTGTTCATCCATCTTCTGTAGAGAAAGGTACGAGTATTCTTCCATCATCTGACAATGATGGCCATAACTTCTAAATACATTCTTTTTTTTCCCACCGGCTGTTTCTTGGAGCCTCTTGGAAATAATTTTTTTTGTTTTGTTTGAGCACTTCGCAACTAGCATGGATGTTTTGTTCTTTTGTAGAAATTTTCTAGATTCCCATATGCTTCTTTTTTTGGTGAAAAAGCCTTGGTGGTGGTTTTGAGAATGATACCCGGTCCCATTCTTTCCCCTTTTCTGGTCTACCATGTTAGATAATGGCTATTCTTGTGAATACCTTATTACTTACCGGCCAGGGACAGCAGACATGTCTATTAATTGAGGTCCCAGGCAGCTTCTAAATTATAACGCAATAGTTTATGTCTATTCAACTCAATTATTGGCCATTTCAATACTATATTAATGGAAAGTATACCTTTGCCAACTATAAAGCTGATTACCTAATCAATTTGGCCTGGTCCTGTTGCTTGTAGTTTATTTGAATAATCAATTCTGCTGCTAGTGTCTTATTAAAATTTGTATCCCTTTTTGGCGGAGCAGAGAAGAAAGCGGCAAACCAACCAAGGCAAAGCAAATGCGTTTGTGTTATATTATAATTTTCACCTCCAAGAGCAGGAATTACATCAAGGTAAATTTAGACACATGATTATCCATTTCATCTTCAACAAAACACCATGCTCTTTATGTTAGTTTTGTGTTCTTTTTCTTTGTGTTTTCACAGGTATAGAGTTTGGTGCTGGTAAAGACAATGAAATTGGCAACTTGTGGATTTGATGAGAGGCAATGACATTATGAACTTTTATCATATATCATATATAGGTGAAGGTCATAGCCTCCCCCCATACAGTTTGCAGATCCAACCCATTTGGTATACGATGATTGTATTTAAGTTGATTTAACTTTGCTTTCATGCAACTAAATATCAAATTTAGTTGAAAATTTCTCACTGGCACCTATCCCAGCCAGATTTTGCATATTGAATTTGTGTGACCTTGTCTTGGATCATTCATAGCTGGACAATTTGAGTGGGTATAACAATTCATGTTGGCGGTCATTATTTACCTAGCAGAATGCTGAAGAGCTCTTGACTGTGTTCTGGAATGCAGAAAGTTAAATGTAGTTTATGAGTATTGCTTTTTGGACTTCCATGGTAGTCTTGATCGCTACGGTGGACAATGCTACGACATGGAGCTCCTTGACGGAGAAGAAAATCAATAAATTACTTATTTTGCTTATCTCTTAAGACTTTTTTGAAGAAGGAAGGTTATATTACTGACATTTACCTCTATTGTGGTGATGTATTTGGGTTGAAAGCCATATGCACTCTTCGTTCGTGTGAAGGTATGTTTGTTTTCTATGACCCCAATTGCTTAGAATTACGGTAGAGTGATGGATTTGATTTTATCAGAGATGATGAGAGCATGAACTCCTCCTATATGGTGGAGAGGTGGAGCATTTTATAAAGCTCAAGTTGAAAGTGGTAAGATCAGCATTCTTTAAATGCTTTTGCTGTAGGTACAGGCGAAGATATATTGGGAGATGTTATCATAATTGACTAATAAACACTGGGGGATTCACCGGAGAGATTATCATAATGCATGGCTGCAACTAATAAATATTGGGGATTCACCGGTTTGGCTCATCATTGCAGCGGACTTGCTCTTAGCTGATTGCTTTTCATTGTCTTGATGATTCATGTGCTTAACATACCAAGCAAGACACCAGATTCTGACTTCTAACTGCATATGAAATCAAAATGCCCTCTCCATATTCATATCTACCAGTATAAAATTCCTTGATGTTGCCATGCTGCTGTGATCTCTACTTCATGTCCCCAAAAGACAAGTCAGATTTTAGTGGAGCTATTATCATCGCCCTTGTTAAAATACAAATCACCTATCTTCTCGCAGTTTCTTACAACCTTCTTGCCAAATGTTCCCTTGCCACCCTGGACATTACCTTATTTTTACGTAGAATATTGTTGGTTCGTTTTGTCTGGAGGCTTGCTTGCAAGTTTCAAGCTTCCTATTGGGCACGAAAAGGTCAAATATGGTATTGTGATTTTGGTGTATTAAAAATAGTTTCATGACATGTTTTGCAAGTTTATTAGGGGACCGGGCGCTGTCTTTTTCTTTTTTCTAATTTTTTTATTAAATTCATTTCCTACTCAACTCTGATATAATTCTCAATATTATTACAAATTTTTATTTGAATTTTAATATTCTTTTAATTATTATTTATCTAATTTAAAAATAATAATACTAATAATAAATTGTTCATAAAAATTCAATTTAAATCGGTTTTTTATTATTAAAATATTTGTATAAATTTTAAACAAGATTTTATTACATTTATAATTTTTCTAGCTTTCAATCACACATAACATATTGTTTTGATATTTTTTATTAACTTATTTTAACAATCATAAAATATTTTAAAAAAACAAAAACAATGATTTCAGTAACATTGTGTTGACTAAAATATATATATATATATATATATATATATATATAAAAAGATATATTAATAGAAAAAATAATTCCAAGGAGAAAACAATTCAAAACGATTGTATTTTCAGGTTTAAGGACAATGTCATAGAATTTTTTAAGACCTAACAATTTGTTTTACATTGTAAAAAAATTAGGTATCTTGTAGCGTAACGTGAGCATGCAAACTAATATAAACCAATCTTCAAGGACCTCGATTCTTATGCATTTTGTTGAGATATGGAATTGTGAATCAAGGTTTTCAATGATTTCTAGTCATGAAGTTTCATGTTGTTTTGGAAGCTTATCTAGTGTTTACAACATAGTTATCATTCTAACTTATATTATAGATTTATCAAGTCAATCTAAAATGATATCATTTTATATTTCTATATAAAACATTATTATTTTAAACAAAAATATTAACTATAACTAAAAGGGATTAATGTTTTATTATAGAGTGAGTTACTGTGGATTATGAGTATTTTTACTATGTATTGCAATGTTTTGAATCACTGTGGACCGTAAGTGCTTTTACTGTAGATTGCATTGCTTAGGTTTACCCTCTGTTGGGCTCTTTCAAAACGCATAGGAGTGGACACAAATATTTTGCACCATAGACAACACTATAGCCATAAATTGTTTTCACTGTGAACAACATTGTAGAACCATGGGGGGGCGATCCTTTGCTGTGTTTTTTTTTTTTTTTTTATCAAGAGTTGTGGTTGGGGACGTTGCTTTCTTTGCCAAAAGCTGTTGGGTCTAACTTGGCAGCTAGACCTGACGTTGTTGGGTCTGAGTGCCAAGTCAAACCCAAAACACTTCTAAAAGAAGCTAATAGCGTTGGGCCCTGCTACCCATCAGAACCCAATAGTGTTGGATCTGGTGACACGACTAAAAAATTGATGTCTTATTCCAAGTGCAAAAGTGTTGAAGTAATAAATAACACAGTAAAATAGAGGTTGAATCACATGGAGGTTAACTATATAAATTACAAATAATAATAATAATAATAATAATAATAATAAGTTAAAGAGGACTTTGAGATGTAAGATTAATGTGAGGATTAATCAAAGATAAAATAAATTGTCAAGGTTAGAGAATCCACTAATAGTATTAAAAATAAGTATAGTATAAACTTTTTTTATTAATCAACTGGAAATCACACACAAAAGAGGTTCTAGTCGGATGATTTATCCTTAATAGTTTATTATAAATTTTTAACATAATCATATTAATTATCTTATTTTAATAACACTATACTTTTAAATATTGTCAGGAATTCATGATGCTAACTTATGTTAACAACAAATCAAGTTCCTTTAATAGCACAAGTATATGTTATACCATACGGTTAAGCTATAAAAGTGTCAAGCATTTGTTGTACCAAGTGTTACACAACACAAATCTAGATTAATCATTTAACAAGCAAGGTATTAAGAATTAGTAAGATAAAAAGATAAAATAATAAGTTATAATAATAATAATAATAATAATAATAAGTTAAAGAGGACTTTGAGATGTAAGATTAATGTGAGGATTAATCAAAGATAAAATAAATTATCAAGGTTAGAGAATCCACTAATAGTATTAAAAATAAGTATAGTATAAACTTTTTTTATTAATCAACTGGAAATCACACACAAAAGAGGTTCTAGTCGGATGATTTATCCTTAATAGTTCATTATAAATTTTTAACATGATCATATTAATTATCTTATTTTAGTAACACTATACTTTTAAATATTGTCAGGAATTCATGATGCTAACTTATGTTAACAACAAATCAAGTTCCTTTAATAGCACAAGTATATGTTATACCATACGGTTAAGCTATAAAAGTGTCAAGCATTTGTTGTACCAAGTGTTACACAACACAAATCTAGATTAATCATTTAACAAGCAAGGTATTAAGAATTAGTAAGATAAAAAGATAAGACATATTAATAACAAGTTTTCTTCAATATAAACATTGAAGTCCATGTTGAGTTTATATTATACATATTCTAACACCATTAGTGAAACCTTTTCACCTTGAGATAATAAACTTAGCTAGATATAATAAAGAAGATAAACATAAATAAAAAACATAAGAACATAAGCATAGTAAAGGAAATGAAAAACATAAACAAGAGATTAAAAAAAATATAACATGAAATAAAACTTAAACATTACAAAAATATAAAGAAAGAAATAAAGAGCATGATCTTGATCTAAGCAACCAAGGTACCTAAATGCATGGCAAATAACTTCTTTTATAGGCCAAAATTTAGAACTATTGATTTGATGACTAATTGTTGAGTGGGTGGCCACATCTTGACTTGGTGACAATCCTTATCTTCTTGTCTGAATAAAATGTCATTGATAACGTCCGAATTTAAACCAACTATACTTATGAAAGTTCTAGTAAATTGTCTCATCTTTCTAGAAAAAAATAATTGAGGTCATTTGGACTTCTAGAACTTAAGATATGGGTTGAACACTGAACAGTGTCTAGGCTGCAGGATAGATTCAGACTTTTTCATTGTTGCTATAATTTGGACTTGAAAAAACCTTTTTAAATCTTGGATTCCACATGAAAGTTTAGGGCCATGTCTTATCTTTCCATCCATATAAAACAAACCTAAATCTAAGATTTAAAGCTTCAGATATGACCTAATTACCGAACAATGTTCTAGTTTGGACTAAACCGACATCTCTTTTCTAAGTTTGACCTTCTCTTTGTCCTTTCAATTTTAGTACTTAAACTCATCAATCAATCCTTTTATTTATGTGATAGGCCTGCTTTAAAATGAACATTTACCATAAATTAAAGGTATCTTATATTATTAGATATGTTATTATAAAACATGCTTTAGTTAAGGAGTTATTGATACTTCAAGTACAAAATGATGATATAAATCATTGATAAAAATACACTTTTAAGTACTAATCATCTGGCTCTGCTGAGCAGACCTAAAACACTTCAAAAAGAGGTTGGGTCTGACTTCTCAACCAGACCCACCGATCTTGGGTCTGGCTGTGCAGCCATACCCAAAGATATTATTATTTTTATTATAAATATTTTAAATTTTATTATTATTAATGTTAAAAATATTATTATTTGTGTTATAAATAATATTTTTTTTATTATAATTAAAAGTATTAATATAAAAATAATATTATGTGTGTTATAAATATTATTATTTTTATATAATTAAAATTATTAATATAAAAAATATTATTATTTGTGTTATAAATAATATTATTTTTACTATAATTAATAGTATTAATATTAAAAGTAGTATTATTTGTGTTATAAATACTGTAGAGCCTTGGGGGAGCATTCCTCTGCTGTGTTTTTTATCAAGAATTGCGGTTGGGAGCATTGCATCCTTTGTCAAAAGCTATTAGATCTGACTACCAAGTCAAGTCCAAAACACTTCCCAAATGAGCCAGTAGTGTTGGATCTTATTGCTCAGCAGAGCCCAATACTGTTGTGTCTGGCTTAGCCAGACCTAAAAAACTTTAAAATAGGGTTGGGTCTGACCGCCCAACAAAACCCACCGATCTTGGGTCTGGCTGGGCAACTTGATCCAATATCCTTGGGTCTAGCTGTGATATCATTGGGTCTGGCTGTGCAGTCATATCTAAGGATATTATTATTTGTATTATAAATATTTTAAATTTTTTTAGTATTAATATTAAAAATAGTATTATTTGTATTATAAATATTATTATTTTAATAATAATTAACAGTATTAATATTAAAAATAGTATTATTTATGTTATAAATATTACAAGAATTTAGGTTAGACGAGTTTAATATTATTATTAAAGTTGTAAATATTATTATATTCATTAATATTATTAAATTTGTTAAAAATATTATTACTATAAAAAAAACATATAATTGATTTGAAGGGTAAAATCAATTGTTGTTGTTATTAACTTGGGTCAAGCATCCCCTTCTAGACCCAAGAAACTTGGCGTTAGAAAGGGGCACCTCACCCAAGGAGTTTGGGTGTAGCTAGAGTGCAGACCCAAATCCCTTAGGTCTTGCATCACGTCTGACCCAAGACTATTGGTCCTTCGTCAAGACCTAATCTATTGGGTTCTGCATTAAGACCCAAGGCTAATGGGTCCTGCTTCAGGATCTAATGTTCTTAGGTCTGTGTTAGGACTCAATTCCTTTGAGTTGTGTCAGGACCCAAGACTAATGGATCCTGTGTTAGGACCTAATTCTCTTGGGTTCGGCGACAGGACCTATGGCTAATATGTCCTGCGTTAGGATCCAAGGTTTTTGGGTCTTAGGTTTCTATATATAATTATTTGTATTATAAATTTTAGTATTTTTATTATAATAAAAAGTATTAATATAAAAAAATATTATTATTTGTGTTATAATAATAATAATAATAATAATAATAATAATAATAATAATTTTTAAAACATTATTATCAATATTGAAAAACAACCATAAATTTGATTTGGAGTGTAAAATTATTATTATTATTATTAAATTTTAAAAAATTAGTATTACTATAGAAGAAAAACCATAATATTTTTTGAAAGATTAAAAAATATAAAAAATTTGACAGATAAGTTAAATTTTATGATTAATATTATAAATATTATTATTGAGTTTGACGTTGCAGACAGACTCAATGCTTTTGGATTTGACTTTGCAACTAGATCCAACACTTTTGGATTTAGAGTTTTATGATATATTTTTTTATTAAAATAAAAAGTGAGCCCGTAGCGTAGTGGGGGTCATCTACCTAGTAAAAAACTAAAATGACATCACTTTAGACAAATATTTTTTTAAAAAAATCTTAGAGTTGACTTGAATATATTAATTAGATCCCACTCAGGCTTGACCAAATCAACTAGGTTCGTCAGATTTAATTGAATCAATTTTCAAACCAATTTGAAATGAAACCCGACTTGAGCCACACTTCAGTTCGATGGGTTACCAGACTAACTTGTTAGATATGTTTAACAACTATGACTTAGAATCTAAAATAGAAAATTTTAAACATGTGTATTTCTTAAAAATTATGAAACTACAAATATAGTATGTCAAAGAAAAGAAAAGTTGAAGAAAAAATATGTTATTTGGAGATAAACGACCCTAAAAAAACACAATACTATTATGGAATATTTAAAAATAAAGAAAAGATTTTATAACTTTGGAGATAAACAACCCTAAAAAACATACCAGTTAGATTTTATTTTGTATGTATTATATAGATAATGAATGAAAACTCTATCATAACCTATTTTTCACTCTTTTTCTTCAATGTATTTTCAAAATTAGAATAATTTTCAAAAACATATCTTTTCAATGCACTTTAGCCAATTTATGTTCTTTATGAGTTTTAGGCACTTTTGTTTATTTCATGTAGTTTTTTATAATAAAAATGGAAGAAGAAGAAAAAATAATTAATCTTTAACCACAAACTTTTTCAATTAGATATTTCCATTAAAGAAGAAAAGAACATAAAAAAAAAAAAATTTTAAATTTTGATTTTTATAGTTTTGATGGGACCTGAGCAATACAAATTAATGCCTAGGAAAAAGAGACAGACACATAAAAATCCTACATCAAAAACACCCTAAAAGAGACAAAAAGGAAAAAAAGAAAAAAAAAAGACACAAAATGTTTTAAATATAAAGAGAGAGACACAAAATGTTTTCATACTGGCATTCTCTCTCATTAGCAAGGCCAGTTACGAAAATGTTTCTAAGAAGGTTGGAAATTAGATGGCACAAGACGCTGTTTTTTTTTGTTTTTTCCCGATCATAGATAAACTATTCCTTGTAATTTTTTTTTAAAAAAACATGCTGATGATTTCACACTTGGCTTCATTTCCAGTGGATTCCAGAGTTGAAGCATTATCCCAATAGTTCTTGTAGGAACAAAACTAGGTAAAATTTCTTCTCTAATTGGGTTTCTGCTGCTGTTTGCTACTTTTTTAGCATCGTCTCAAGTATAGTTAATAGAAGCTTTTATTGTCTATGGTGCATGATTACCTGTAATATTGTTTAAGTTGCTGTTCATTACTCAATATCCAATGAGTGTTGTACGTCTGCAACAACATGTCATCAGAAACTCTACATGGAAAAGGATTTACTTTTAACATGCGGTTTTATTTTTTATCCTCTCGCTTTCTATGGGTGGATGATACTTAAAAGTTCTGCTTTATGCAATTTACTTCATGATCAATGGTCGCAGCTTGATTTTGTCAAATCTTTTCACGAGGATGTAATGGGTATAAGTGAATAAATTGATGGGTGTTACTGTACTAAGGGGGAGACGTCAGTTGTCAAGCTGCATATCTTTCTTATTGTCCCATAATTTTACTAATTTCTGTGTCTTTCTTTTCTATTATTTCATATGAGCCTGTATTTCCTTCGACAAAGAGTCATTAATTTGTGATTTGTCATGAGGTAGTTTATCTTTAATTTGTTATTTTCATTTCCTTGCAAATTTGTTTTTCATGCAACATTTTCTGAATATACATCAGAAGTGTATTTCTTAAGTTAGCCCTGACCTTTTCCCCCCCATAATCTAATGCACGAATAATGTCGACCATTAGTATAAACCTTACATTTATAATCTTTAACCAAAAATGGTGAAAATTATTTTGGGAGAAGTTTGATAATGATCAATGGAAAATTTAGTTTACAAGAGTATAAATAGTTACAGATAAAATGAGAATAATACTGTGTACAAGAAATTCTGTGATTGGAAATTTTACTAAAACTACTATTGTTAAAAAGACTAAGAATGGTATTTTTGTAATCTGTTAAAAAATAAAAATTCTTTCCCTTTTTCTTTATAACAATCGACGGTACAGTTGAAGAGAAGAAAAGGAGAGAGAAACCAACATTTTCTTCTTTTTGCTTATTCTTGTTCTTGACTGTAAGGTTTATAAAGGTAGGAAATAAGGATTTTTAAGGAGAAACTTATATAAAAAACATAATTAGGTTAGAAAAAACAAGAGAGAAAGTTAACTTGTAGAGAGTGAAACGAACATTTGAGAAAGAGAAAGAAAATTAAGAGGAAAAGCTTGCAAAGAAATCAATAACTAGGGTGCAAATTCAGTTGGTAAGATGTTTTTAATACCTTATTTTCTTGTTTTAGTGGTTTTGGAGTTAGAGATGAGAAAATCTCAATATCTTAATTCTAGGGTTCTTGATTCAAGTTTGGGGAAAAAAATAGTTTTTTGCAAATTGACTAACTTAGGGCTGACCATAGGAGGGTGATTTTGGAACATGGTATAAATTGGTAAATTGGGTGAATTTGTATGTGTATTAAATCTAGAAGTATGGAAAATTATGTTTGGGATAGGTTTTGGTTTAAGCATATAAAATGCATGCTATATATATGTGTTAGGAGAATATAAGTGTACCAACCCGGCTTTTTCAAAGCCAAAATTGATGGAATATTTTTTTTATTCTTGATACTTTTTACAATGATATTCTGTGAATTAGTAATTAGGTTCCCTTCCTTATCACGACATCGTACAAATATAATTTTTGTAAATCAACATTCCTATAAAATAGATATTCAATATTATATCTTTATATTCATACATTTACATTATATCATATTGACATTCTCATGAGTTTGCATTCTTGTTCTAGTCTCGTTATCAACACAAGTGTCAAACGACAATTTTACACAATTAGTACTTTCTTTTCATATGATCCTCATGTGATTTCACAACACAACATCCTCATAAAAGAGAGTACCATATAAATATATTCATAACATCGTATCTACATGTTTGCACATTCACATCCATGTTCTATTACAATTTTCATTACATATCCTTACAAAAGTATTGAATGATAAAATTTAACATAACACCTAAGACATACTATTACATAACACCTTTCAAAATATATGAACTGTGAAACAAGCTTTCCTATGGACCTTGATTATGTGATGTCCCTGTTACAAAAACAACATAGATACAAGAATTGTAAATAATTTAACATAATAATAAACAACTAGAAGTACATTATCGTTGCTTTTTGTTATTAACTTAGAATGGGTATATTCCTTCTTTTACTTTTTATATGCATTGTTAAGTAAACTTTTCTCACTCACACACCTCAAGCTCTTCATAAGAGTTGTTAGGCCGAAGTTTAACAACGATCAGGGTTAATTACTTCACCTTAACCCGATCATCCACTTTGGATACTTTTAGTTGTAGCTAATTGCAGGATTTAAATTTGGTCATCCATCTCACATGTCATTAACCAAAATTATCACGAAATAAAACCCGTCATTTCTACGGATACCATTAGCTAAAGCCAATCATCATAATTAGATTGACCATCCAGCTCGGATGCCATTAGCCGAAGCTAATTATTAATCACAACCCGGTTGTCCATTTCGGATGTTATTAGCGAAAGCTAATCATCAATCACAACCCAATCATCCGAAGCTAATTATCAATATCAACCCAGTCATCTATTTTAGATCCCATTAGCCAAAGCTAATCATCAATCACAACCAGATTATTCATCTCGGTCATCCATCTCGAATGCTATTAGCCGAAGCTAATCACCAATCACAACCCAATCATCCATATCGGATGCCATTAGTTAAAGCTAATCAATAACTCAATCAACATTTTATAATCGGTTTAATATTTGTCAACAACTCAATCAACATTTTATAGTCAATTTAACATTCGTCAACAACTTAATCACCATCTCATACTCAATCTAATATTCATCAACAACTCAATCAACATTTCATAATCGATTTAACATTCATCAACAACTCAATCAATATTTTATAATCAGTTTAATATTCATCAACAACTCAATCAATATTTCATAGTCAGTTTAACATTCACCACAACACAATAATATATAATTCTCATGGAATTTGAAAATGTAAAAGTTTTAAGTGAGAATTTAATGTAATGGTATGGATATTGACTTATGGATTGTAAGATTAACTGATGTTTGAAACATATATGAATATTAATTGGAATATTGGGATGTATAAGGATTTCTATGGTTAAATGTTAACTAGTAGTCTGGACGTCAATTTTTATAGTTTGGGAGTTGTAGGAGAAGTGTCTAGAATAAGACCCTACTTCTCAAAAGCTTGTACAACAGGAGTTCAAAGTAAGGGTCGATTCTTTTGTTTTTTAATTATTTAAATTGCTCTTGTAATGTTAGAATTCAATGAAAGTAGTATGTATTGTGTATATATTTTTCCTCGTGAAAATTATGCCCATAAGGCAGAAAATTTGTATGTTAATTGTAATCAATTGTAATGATGGTAAATTAGTATGTGAATTGTAATCAATTGTAATGAAAAAAAATTAGTATATGAATTGTAATCAATCACAACAACAAAAAATTTAGTATATGAATTGTAATTGACCATAACAACAAAAAATCCATATACAAATTGCAATTGGTTGCAACGGAGAAAAATCTATATGTGAACTATAATTGACCATAATGATGAAAAAAATGAATGTAAATTGTAATTGATCGCAATAGAGAAAATTAGTATGTGAAGTTAAAGTGGCTATAACAGTGGATCTTATAATATATAATATGAAAGAAAACCAATTGTTTGGAAAAAAGGGATATAAAATCTAAATAAGTCGGTCATTTAGATAGGAACTATAAAAATTAAATGAAGCTAGTTGTTTGGACATAAATTTAAAATGAAATGAGCTAAAAGCATGAGATGAGGCTATGAATTAGAAAAGTAATTAGTCGACCACAGAAGCGGGCCTATGGATCTTGGCAGAATTAAATGAACACTTATTTTGATGTGATGGTTAATAGTATCATGGAGCCAAAAATATGCTTGTATTAAATAAATGAATGGAGTAAATGAGAATAAAAATATTGAGATTAAAAAATAATATGGATGGGTCATAAATGGACATAAACATGTTGAGATTGAACATAAAAAGTATATAGATGAACCATAAATGGACATAAAAATATTGAGATTCAAAAATAATATTGATAGGCCATAAATAGGCATAGAAATGTTGAGATTGAAAACTCATATTGATAGACCATAAATGGGCATAGAATGTTGAGATTATAAAATAATATTGATGGGCTATAAATGGGAATAAACATGTTGAGATTGAGAAAAAAAAAATATACAGATAAGCCATAAATGAACATAACCATGTTGAGATTGAAAAATAAACTAACAAAGTTAGTTGATCGAAAATAACATGTTAGATATTTTTAAAGGATCAAATATGTTTATTTTAGTAGTAATCATTTAGAGAAAGAGAGATGAGTTAAACTAATTCTGAATAAAATTAAAATCAAGAGTTGTAGAACAAAACTTCTTAAACCAGGCAAATGATACCTTTTTTGATCCATATAAAGGTTTTTTTAAATGATAAACCTCAGTAGAGGAGTGAGTGAACTTACTAGGTGAATGAGTCATATATATTTCTCTTTTGAGGTCTTCATATAAAAATGCATTCTTCACATTATATATCAAATTGTTCATCCTTTTAAGGCAATAATAACAATAAAAAATGCTAACAATGGCTTTGTAGCAATAGATACAAATATATTCTCATAATCAAGTTCATAGTCTTGTCGATTCTCATGAGCCATCAAATAGGGCTTTATACCTTGTAATAGAACCATCAAGCTATGACTTTATGGTATAAACCCATTTATAGCTAAACATTTTGATGCAATCATGGTAAGGAATAATATCCTATGTGTAATTATCCCAAAGCACCTTAAGTTTTCCTTGTATAGCTTGTTTTCAACATGCTTGAGTAGAAGTCTAGAGTAAGACTTAGGTCTAATAGTAGTATTAAGAGTAGCTTGAAGAGTTGTATGAAAGAACTCATACCTATTTGAAGAATGTGAAATCCAAGATGACCGACGAGGTTAAGCTTTGATGTTGGGGCTAGTTCATGCTATAAGATTGGGAGATGATGTTATTAAAATGTAATTCCTAAATTAAAATGTTCATAATTTAACACATCACCAAAATTTAAAAGTAAAACTGAAGACCGTAAAAGACTGAAATGAATATTGATTTTCAAATAAGATTGTATTTCAAGAAACACAAAGTTCATTAGCAGCCAAATCATAACGCATAAACCCTTTATAGACATTACTATATCCTATAAAAGCACACAAAACAAATTGAGTAGCAATCTTGTGTTGTTTAGTGGATGGTAAGTGAACAAAACAAACGCAACCAAATATATGAAAAAAGTTATATTTAGGAGAAAAACAAAATGAAAAAGAACATGGAGAATTAAAATTGAGAACTTATAAGGGTATATTGTTAATCAAATAAACATTCATGGATAATGCTTCTACCTAAAATCTTGATGGAACAAAAGACTTCATTTAACAAGGTATAAATAACATATAAAAAGTGATAATTCTAATGCTTGACAACCTTATTTTGTTAAAGAGCGTATAGCTAGGAATGTTGGAGGAGAAAACTGGTTGAAAGAAATTAAACATATATTCCTTATTAAATCAGATCTTAAAGTTTCAATACAAGTGAAAAAATGATTTTCAACAAAGACAATAAAATTTTGAAAGACAAAAAACACATAAGCTTTAGAAAGAAAAAAAGATATCTAAACTAATCAAATATAATCATAAATAAATGTTATAAAATACTTGTATTAAACATGTGAGAAAATAGGCCTGACACCCTATACAATGATCTTAAAACATCTCAATTTGTTTTTACCAAGTTTACGTAAACTAAAATCAAAAGACACATAGAATTTGAAAGCAAATCTTTATTGCCTAAATAACCATGTTTCATAAGATAAGTTAAAATAATAGAATTGAGATGTCCTAATTTCTTATGCTATACACTATTATTATTAACAATTGCACTACAACTAGAAGGAATAGACCTAAGAATAAAAAAATAAAGAGGAAATAAACATCCCACTTTAGACCATTTACTATCATTTTCCACAACACTTAATGTTGCACACGACAACCATCATGATTAAATTGAATTTTACAATTATTATATAACAATTAGATAATACATTTTAATTTGGTAGATAAATTTGGAGGCATAAAAAATATAACTGGAGAAATATCCCAAATCTCCAATCTCAATAATATAAAGAGAGTTGTCATTTGTTATTAGAATATAAATACTATGTAAAGTATTTGTACTACTAGTCATATGATTGGATATTGTAGAGTCAACCATCCAATAAAAAGTAAGAAAAGTCCTCTTACCTTGCGTGCCAAAGAAAAAGAAGGCAAAAAATAATAATTTGTTAACCATTTTGGGTGTAAGAGTAAAAGAATAACTACTAACAAATTACGGATCAAATAGGCAATTGTGAAACTGGACTGGACAATATTATAAGGGGTTAGAGTTTGTCAATTTTGAAGTCACATTTGATAATATTTAATGATGTGCCTTTTCTTGCAATATATCCAAACTCCCTACATTTGATTTATTGAGTATGTGACTTGAATCTTCATTTTCCATAAGCAACACATGCCACATTAACTATTTTAGACATCATGACTTCTAAACTAAATCCATGTTAAGTGACTAGGCGTTGTTATTCATGTAATAATTCCCATAAACAAAACTTCAAAGATGGAACATGATGTCGATTGATCAAACTAGCATATGCAGTCTTAAATTTTAGGCATAACTTTATTAGAAACTAATCTCTTTGGCTCTCAAGATGAACAACTTGTAGTGCCATTAAGGCGTTATTAGGAATAATAGAATGAACTATTCTAATATATTTATTCCATAATTAAGAAAACTAGAATAAAGTTGTTTAATAGAAATGTTACCTTGGTGATATTTTTCAATTTATAACTCCAATTGATACTTTCAGGTAACATTATTTTGAGAATAAATTCCTTAAAGATAAGTCCATGTTTCCATAACAATAATGAATGATCAAAGATGATTCATTATATGTGATTCAATAGAACCCAATAACTAGGAGAAAATATGAACATCCTTATTCTCCTAAGAATCAATAACATAGGGATTAATGAGAGCTTTAAATGACTCATCTAAGTGACCTATAATTCTTTTCCCTTCATAAACTTCTTGAATTGAAACTCCAAACTGGGTAATTCTTTCCATTAAAACAAAAAAAAAATTTTCTTTCATGATAAATATATATAAAGAATTGAACTAGTGAAAAAATAAAGCTTGGTGTCAAAAGAATCTTTTTACATCTAGAAATTACCAAATTACCTACAACCCCAAACGAAGAAAAAATAATCTCAAGAGAGAACCCTAAGAAAAATATCCCACAACTTGACCTAGAAAAAAAATACTAACCCAAAGAGCATAAAATTTAGAATTTTAACTTTGATATCATGTTAAAATGGTCTCCATGTCTCTTAATGAAGGCTCTTATCCTCTTCTCTTTGAATAGTCAAAGCATTAATATATTCACATCCTATAATTACTCTTGGACCTACAATCACTCTTGGACTATAATTACAATCTCTCTAAAATGGTAATTATGCATAATTAATTGTCCATCAATAAATATTTCTAAAACTAGATATTATAGCTAACAAATTAAATGAAAAGACTTTGAATATTAAAGAAATCCAAATTTAAGGATGTTATGTTGCATGGTCAAATATGGTTCAAATAGAGAATGTTGAATATTGTGTATCAAATTTGAATTAGTGGAAACCTTTTAAGTTTTTCTATATATAATGAGTTTTCTTATTTAATTTAGATTCGTAATACAATGAGTGGTAGAATTTGGTGTTTTTCCAAGTAGCATAAGACCCTTGTGGAGAGAGGTTTAGAAGATTTTAGGAGTGTTTGGGAACGTTGTACAAACTATCAAGAAAGAATAAATTGCCATCTCATGGTAAAGGAAGATTTCAACTTGTGACAGCTGATATGCTAAGATTACAGCTTCTACTTTTCCACAATGGAGACCACAGTGCCTTGCTTATTAGCTATGATCTCATAAATTTTGTTACCGGTGACCTTCAATGTCCTGCCATTAATTATGAAAATTCTGCCACTTTCAAAGCTGTGAATTCTCATTGGATTCGACAAGACAAATTAACCTTTTATGCATTGCTAGCCTTAACGTCCACCACCATCACACCTTTGCTTTCTTCATGTAAAACCTCTCATGAAGTTTGGAACAAATTAACCTATTTGTATGCAAGAAAATCGCGCACTCGTGCGATGCAGTTAAAAGAAGATCTCACCCTCAATAATCGTGGTAATCAGATTGTCACTGATTTCCTCAAAGCGATCAAACTTATAGCCGATGAACTTGCCAGGATTGATCATTTTGTCTCAGATGACGATCTAACCCTTTATATTCTAAACGGATTGGGTCCAGAGTTTCGGGAAATTGTGCACCCATACAAGCTCGAGAACATCCTATACGGTTTGAGGAGCTCCATGATTTGTTAATTAGCCATGAAAGTTATCATCGCCGCTTGGAACAACAAGCTATGCAACCGTTGGTCACAACAAACTTTATATAGCGCAGACATATATCCTCTGGAATGAATGACCATCGTTATTATTCCAAAAGTCGCGACAATAACAAACATAACACTAATAGCTTAGGTTTTTGCAAATTTAAACCCAAGTGTCGGCTGTGTGATTAGTTGGGCCACATGGCTAAAACTTGTCCGAAGCATGCTCCAAGTAATTTCTCTACGAACTGTGCTGCATCTTCTAAAAGCAAGGATCAGAAATGGTTAGTGGACTTGGCAGGCTCCCACAACATGACAACTAATCTTTTGAATCTCTCTATTCATTCTGAATATGATGGTACATATAAAGTGGTGATTGGTGATGGATCAGGTTTTCAAGTATCTCATATTGGGTCCTTATCGTTTACCTCTCCCAATCGTATTTTTCATTTGCGAGATACCCTATGTGTTCCTACCATTAAAAAAAATTAATTTATGTTCATCACTTTACAAAAAAAAAATATCTATCTTAAATTTCATCCATTTTATTTTCTTATGAAGGATCAGATCACGGGGGTGACACTACTCAAAGGTGCATATGAGGATGGTGTGTAACCTTTTTCGAAGACAATGGCTATAGCTTCCAAACCCGCAATTGCTTATGTTCATGAATATACGACGATAGATGGATGGCATAAACGTCTTGGTTATCCTTCTTCCAAAATTGCTCAGCATTTATGCGTATTTTTTCTTTGCGTTTTCAAATAAAAAGAAAAGAAAGCTCATCCCTTTGTGTCTCATGTTCCCACAATAAAGCCCATGGCAAATGTTTCAATCTCATGGCTTCAATAGTATAGCCCCCCTCAATTACATTTATATCGATGTTTGGGGTCCTTCTCATGACACTGATATTGATGGTTCAAAATATTATATTATTTTTGTTGACCACTATACCAAATATATATGGCTTTACCCTATGTCCCATAAATCAAGTGTTCAAACTATATTTCCTCCATTCCGAAATCTTGTGGAAAATAGATTCTTCAACACTAAAATCAAAATTCTATATTCTAACAATGGAGGTGAATACATCGCTCTAAAAAATTATTTATATGTTCATGTCATTGGTCACTATACTATTGCTCCCCACACCCTACAACAAAATGGCATATTTGAAAGACGACATTGCCATCTTGTTGAAACTTGTCTCACTCTTTTTACTAATGCACATATGCCTCTTTCTTATTGGCCATATGTGTTTCAAACTGCAATATACTTGATCAACCAAATGCCAACCTCAACTCTAAATAATAATTTGAGATGGTTTTTAATCAGACCCCCAACTACATGAAGCTCAAATAGTTTGAGTGTCTTTACTATCCTTTGTCTAGACCCTACAATACACATAAACTTCAGCCTAAAGTCGTGTCTTGTGTCTTCATAGGTTACTCTTTAACCCAAAATGCTTATTTGTGTTTTGAGCCTCTTAGTAGAAAAATCTATCACTCCAAACACGTGCTCTTTGATGAGAATATCTTTCCCATGGCTCAAACTCACTCTCATCCTTCCAAAAGGCCCCAAATTGCCACCAGTGCTCTGGGTGATTCCCAACTTGTTGCCATATCTCTGCCAATACTAAATCTTGCATAAACGTCAGCGCCAACTGATTCTACAATGGGTACTACTGCTCCTTCATTACCTTTGGTAGATTCGCTTCCAATGTTGGTCCCCTCACAGGTATGTCATTCTTCATTTTTTTTAAATCTACCCGAAACTTCCTCTTAAAATTTAAATGTTAGTCATGCATCTGTAGTACCCATAATTACTGAATCTCACCCACACCAAATGGTCACTAGATCTATGAACAATATTTATAAGCCTAAAAGTTTGTTCATGGTCACCAAACACCCCCTACCTCCATCTTTTGAACCTACTTTAGTGACTCAAGCTCTAACTGATCCCAAGTGGCGCGATGCAATGTCATCTAAGCTTATAGCTCTTACGCGCCATGATACATGGCATTTGGTACCACCTCCCAAGGGTCGTAATATTATTGGTTGCAAGTGGGTGTTTTGGATAAAATGACTTGCTGATGGATTAATTGACAAATTTAAAGCTAGATTAGTGGTAAATGGTTTTAATCAACGACCTAGATTAAACTACACTTAGACTTTTAGTCCTGTAGTCAAACTGGTGACCATTCGAGCAATTTTATTTGTTGCTATGATGCATGGTTGGCCTCTCCAACAATTAGATGTTAATAATGTTTTTCTTCATGGTCTTCTTACAAAAGAAGTATACATGACACAACCCCCCGTTTTCAAGATTAATCAATACCGAATTATGTTTGTTGCCTTAGAAAAGCAATTTATAGCTTTAAACAAGCACCACATACTTTGTACTCTACCCTCAAACAAGCTCTACCGAAATTTAATTTTTTAAACACTAAGTTTGATTCTTCATTATTTTTGTATGTTGTTGCATCAACCACTGCTTATTTTTTTATATATGTTTATGACTTAATTATCACTGCAATGACTCTCATTTTGTTGCAGGCATCATACAAAAACTTGGGAAGAAATTCTCTCTCAAAGACTTGGGACCCTTACATTTCTTTTTTAGAATTAAGGTGATTCCTACAACAAATGGGTTGTTCCTCGCCCAACATAAATACATTAGAGATCTTTTGGCCAGAACTTTCATGGATGGAGCCAAGGATGTCGCCACTCCACTGTCAACTTTTATCTCTTTGAGGTTAAATGATGGATCATCAATTATTGATCCCACTAAATATCTTTCACTCACTTGACCTGACATTTGCTTCGCAATCAATAAGCTATCACAATTCATGCACTGCCCTTCTATAAATCACTGGATTGCCACAAAAAGGTTGTTGCGTTACCTGAAAAACATAATTTTTCATGGCATCTCAATCCATAAAAATATTAGCCCTCCTCTTACATGCTATTCAGATATGGATTGGGTTGGAAATCTGGATAATCGAAGCTCTACCTCAGCTTATCTAATTATGCTTGGTTCAAATCTCATCTCATGAAGTTCCAAAAAGTAACGTGCCATTGCACGATCATCTACAAAAGCTGAATACTGCGCACTTGCAACAGCTGCTTCAGAATCTATATGGATACTATCACTCTTTACTGAAATGAAGTTCTCTCTTTATAATCCTCCAATGCTCTTATGTAACAATATTGGTGCAACCAATCTCAATTTCAATCCTGTCCAACATTCAAGAATGAAGCACATACAATTTGACTTGCATTTTATTCAGGACCTGGTTAAAAAAAATGCTCTCAATGTTCAAACGACCAACTTGCATATTTACTCACCGAACCTTTCTAGGCATCGCACAGACTCTCTCAAGAACAAGATTAGTCTCATCGATGGTAGCCCGTTCTTGCAGGGACGTATCAAGGAAGAATAAACTGCCATCTCATGGTAAGGGAAGATTTCAACTTATGATAGCTGATATGCTAAGATTACTGTAAGCCAACTCACGTAACGAATATGCCAAGATGACTCCAAGCCAACTCATGTAACGTAAGGTTTTATAACAATTAATATACAAATTACTGTAAGCTAGAATCAAGGATCGGTTTTTGTATTTATTCTTCTTTACCAACTTTCCATACTTAGTGACTCTGTTTCTTTCTATAAATCAATTTTGACAATTGAATAAGTGTAAAAAATTCAAAACATTTGTTGTTTTGTTTTACAAACCACATTCCCAAAAAAATTTAATTTTTTTTGCTTGAAATATTTTTTTTTTATGTTTTCAGACTGTTTTAATATGCTGATGTCAAAAATAATTTTTTAAAACTAAAATTTTTTTATTTAATGTATTTTTAAGTAAAAAACACTTTGAACTACCATCTTCACCATAATCTCAAATATGCCATTTGTTGAGTTGCATTTTGAATTGTTATTAAAGCATCCATTAAATATTATCTAGTTGTATTTATTAAACTTTATTTATTATTGGTTTGTGTTAAAAATAAATAAAAATAAAATATTTAAGTAAAAGTCATTGATATTTATTAAAGACATTAATTAAGTAAGTGTGATTTTATATGGTAAAATTTGTAGTTGTGTACAATACATTTGACAAAAAAACAAAAAAGAAGAGAAATGTTATGATTGATTAAAAGCACGAATCTTAAAAATGCTCTAAGGAAGGTTGTTTTTTGGATTTTTTAACACTGTTAAGAAGTTTCAGAGCAAATGAAATGTGGTAGTAAGTAATAATTATATGTTAGAAACTAATTACCATAATTATTATCATTATTATAATACTTTTGAATTCTTTGTTTAAAGTAGTTTTTAGTTGAAACAAAATTTATTAATGTGCATGATATAAACAATATTTTTATTCACAGAACATTAATTTTATAGTTGTATATATTATATATAAATATTTTTCTTTTATGAAGTGATTTTTAATTTAAGTTAAATATTTCTTTTCCCGAATCATAATAAAAAAAGGCCCAAATCATAATAAAAATTGAAAATGAGCCCAAAGCCCTATCAAGACCATCTCCATCGTATCCATCCATCCATAAGTCGGTCGGTCCTTGCACCAAAAAGTGCCACGTGTTCCAATTTCGAACAAAATAAAATAAAATACTCAAAAACAATCGTGAGAGGCAAAAACTACATTCAAGCCGCCGGACATTTTAAAAAGATATTTTCTTTACTTTTTCATGTTTATCTATATTATAAAAAATTGATCAATAAAAAAATAAAAAAATATAAGTTTTAGATGAAGGAAAGTGTTTTACAATTTAAAAAACTAAAACACTTTTAGAAACTAAAGTTTTTTCATTATTATATATATATATATATATATATATATTAATAAGATACTTTAAAAATAATAAATTACTAATATATTTATATATAAAATGATATATTAGAAAATATTAATATACAATAGAAAAATATAATTATTTGATATATCAATGCATACATTATTTTAATTTAGATAATATTACTAAAAAATATACTTTTGAAATAAAAAACATGTTATATTATATAATAATTATATAAATTATATTATAAAATTAAGATACCATAAAAAATTATTTTTAATGTTCTTCAAACACTAAGAAATGATTATATGTTTATAATATTATATTTAAAATATTTATACTATATGTATAGTTATATTTTATAAAATAATATATAATACATATAATAAATATTTTTTTAATCTCATTTTTTACATAAATGATCAAATATTTATATTTAATATTATAAATATAAATAAAATAAAAATAAAATATTAATAAATATTTTTTAATTTGGTTTTTATAATATAGCTAAATATGATAAATATTTTTCTAACAATAATCTACTTTTTAAAAATTCATTGTTTTTTTTTAAGATACCACTCTCCAGAGCAAAAGTATTTTTTGAAAAACCAAGAAGGCCTAAAACACCCCTTCCCTATCTTCTTGTCTTCTTCTTCTTCTTCTTCTTCTTCTTCTGTGTTTAAAAGAAACCAACACATAGTTGATGATAGCACAGTACTCCTTACTGTAGTAACCCAACAGTTTCTTCATCTTCCTTTTTTTTTTTTTTAACAAAAATATATATAAGAAAGTTCTTTCCTTTCACTTTAACTGCTTCTTTCTCCTCACTTTGTATTATTTTCTTTCGTAACTCTGCTCCACCGTATGGCAACCACGACCGCTACGGCGGCTTCGTTTAGTTTGTGTCCTTTCTATTCAGATTCTATCAGTAATGGTTTGTTACCCCGAAAGTCTCTTATAAGCTTCCCCGTAAAGCGGAATTCTGTGAAGTCGCTGGAGTTGAACAAGAGAAATGGTGCCTTTTCGACAAGGGCTAAACCCTCTTCCTTTGTCGTTAGATGTGCTGCTTCTTCTAATGGAAGGGTATGTGATAAGTTAAAACCTAAAGTAGCAATGATGGCCAATTATTTATATTTTGAAATTATGTTGAACTAGAGGTTCTTGAGTGACGAGTTTGGGAGATTTGACAGGTTACGCAGCAAGAATTTACAGACATGGCATGGCAAGGAATTGTATCTTCTCTAGATGTGGCGAAAGAGAACAAGCATCAGATAGTGGAGACGGAGCATTTGATGAAAGCCCTCTTGGAGCAAAAGAATGGCCTTGCTCGCCGCATCTTTTCCAAAGTTGGGGTTGATAATACTCGTCTTCTTGAAGCCACCGACAAGTCTATACAACGCCAACCTAAGGTAATTCCTCTATGTTCAAGTTTAAGCTAGGATTTTGGCATCATTCTCCAAGATGGAAGCTGGAATGCCATTTTGTTGCTTAATGATTTGACACCTGACTATCAAAAACTTCCTTAGCAATGTGTTTTTTTAGGCGGCCAATCTTTCAATACAATGTAAGGCGTTGATTGGATGTCTTTGGAAACCTGACCAGCACTTGTTTAGTAGCTTAGTGTTCATGTCATGAACACAGTTTTGGGTACTGAAAACAATGGGCTGAAACACCCCACATTATGTTAATGGACCCTCATTTGAATCTAAAGCATGAAATTGGGAAGCAGCTTCTGCTATATACATAGCACGATAATGAAAAAACAAAATCTAGCTACAGAATAACAGTCAATTTTTGGTATATACAGACTTACCTATCATTTGGATATTCCATCATATACTAGGTTAGTCAATTCGGTGAACTTATAATTTGACAAGTTTGGGATTTTGTGTTAGAAGCTTTTACAATGGCCACATTATCATTTTATGAGTCTCTATGTCTATTTATGCTAGGTTCATAGCGAATCCACTAGTTCAATGTTGGGGCGTGACTTGGAGACCCTGATCCAGCGAGCCAGGGAATACAAGAAAGAGTATGGAGATTCATTTGTTTCTGTTGAGCATTTGGTTCTTGGATTTGCTCAGGATCAACGGTTTGGGAAGCAATTATTTAAGGATTTCCAAATATCTTTACAAACTCTGAAATCTGCAATAGAATCCATTAGGGGGCGCCAATCAGTTATAGACCAAGGTTGAATACTTTCCCTGTGAGCTTTTTGTGCGCGCGCGTGTGTGCATGTGTGTCTAAGTGTGGGGGGAAGGGGGATTGAACTGTGAAATGGTCCAGGTTCTTTTAATGCAACAATATGCTGGGGCTGAGGGGCGGGGGGCGGGGGATAGTTAGTCATCTGGGTTGAACTAGTGTTCCTGGGACAAGGAAACATCTCCATTTTTTAATATGATAGATGGTTACTTATAAAATGTAGTTTTTCATGCATATATGTATTTAACTGCGTATTATTTGATGAATGATTTATAGTTTCACCTTTTTGTTTCTCTCAATGTTTAAAATTCTGCATGAAGCATATCAGAAATGCTGTTGGTTTGTTACAGATCCCGAAGGGAAGTATGAAGCACTGGAGAAGTATGGAAAAGATTTGACAGCCATGGCAAAAGCAGGAAAGCTTGACCCAGTTATTGGAAGGGATGAGGAAATCCGTAGATGCATCCAGATTCTATCCAGAAGAACGAAAAACAATCCTGTGCTTATTGGTGAACCAGGTGTGGGGAAAACTGCAATTTCCGAAGGGTAAGCAGTTAAGTGTTTGCTTCTTCATAGAAACAATATCATTGGAGTAGGATCAACCATGATGCTGGGTATTTCTGATAAATTGGGTTCTTGATCTGACCACTTTCTGGCTTACTTCAAACTAGCAATTGGCTTTATAAGTTGTTATTCCTGAGCTTTTTTGACTTGCAGCTAAACAAACTTACTCATTGTTATGTCAATAGTTTACTTGTATCATAGAACATATTAAGATAATGAAAACAGTACTCAAGTATGTGCCAAGTCCCAAGTGCAGGGATCAGCACTCTCCTACTGGATTGTTTGTTTTATGGACCTGGTTTGAGCTTCTGGATGCCGTGGGGAGTTTGCAAGGGGGTTGGTTAAATAATTTTTGTCTAGTTTGACTGCCTACATTAGGTTTCCATGACGTCTTGGTGGTCTACTTCTGTACTGTGTAGATGACTCTGACTGTACTATTGTACAGGCTTGCCCAGAGAATTGTGGAAGGGGATGTACCTCAAGCTTTGATGAACCGGAAGGTGCATTCTTTATGTGCATCTTAAGTTCTACTCACTGGAACTATTCCTTTCTCCTCTCCCATGTTATCAGAGGAAGGGCTGCCTTGTCCATAACCTGGTAATGATTTTGTTAGCTATTGCTTTACAGCTAATATCCCTTGACATGGGTTCCCTCATTGCTGGGGCGAAATATCGAGGAGAATTTGAGGATAGATTGAAGGCTGTACTTAAGGAAGTCACGGATTCAGATGGTCAGATAATCCTTTTCATTGATGAGATTCACACAGTGGTTGGTGCTGGTAAGCTGCGTATCAGATATTTTTACTTTATATCCTTTTCCTTTGAGCTCTTATGTTTTTATGAATTGAATTTTCTTTAATTAGAATAATATAATTATTTGAGAATGCCATTACTTAGTGAAACATACCTGTAATTTGGATGAAGTTAGATTGGAAGTAGGTGATTCATAATATAATAAAGAATTTGAATGTGGCCTAGACCTAGGGGCTGTTCTAATATGTGAAATGAGGTTTGTTAATGAACTGTTGATAGTACATTGGATAACAATAATGACATGGTAATACTTGTCTCAGGAGCCACAAATGGGGCGATGGATGCAGGGAATCTCTTGAAACCCATGCTTGGCAGGGGAGAATTGCGTTGTATTGGTGCAACAACATTGGACGAGCATCGTAAGTATATTGAGAAAGATCCTGCTTTGGAGCGTCGTTTCCAGCAAGTTTTTGTTGATCAACCTACAGTAGAGGATACAATATCTATACTCCGGGGACTGCGTGAAAGATATGAGCTGCATCATGGAGTCCGTATTTCTGATAGTGCACTTGTGGAGGCAGCGGTTCTGTCTGACCGTTACATCAGTGGAAGATTTTTACCTGACAAAGGTAAAACTGATGCACATAGATATATAACAGCCTAAAAGGCTGGAATATTTTTTATTTTGTATTGGATGATTGAATGTGACAATTCTGTACCTTTTTGTCATTTTTCCAAAATTGTGCTTGCAGCCAATGGCTAATATTAAACCTCATGATCATATGCTAAATTTATGTAGAAGAGATATCAATTGTGCATAAAATTTGTATTAAGTCCTATATTTGGTTCTCTTTTTGGAAAGCATAAACTTGCAAGGTTTGCATAAACACACACACACACACACATTCTTCTAGATGCACATGCTCCTACAATGTCTAGTTGTCTGTACAATTTTTTTTTTTAAGAACTACAAGTTCCACAAAGTGCTCATGTTTTTCAAATTGCAGCTATTGATCTAGTTGATGAAGCAGCTGCAAAACTGAAAATGGAAATTACTTCAAAGCCTACTGCCCTAGATGAAATCAACCGTTCAGTATTAAAACTGGAGATGGAGAGGTTATCTCTTATGAATGACACAGATAAAGCTTCAAAAGATAGGTTGAGCCGCCTTGATACTGAGTTATCTCTGCTAAAAAAGAAACAAGCTGAGCTGACGGAGCAATGGGAGCACGAGAAGTCTGTCATGACATGCATTCAATCAATTAAAGAAGAGGTATATTTTCACCATGAATATTTGTCAGAATTTAAACTTTCCCTTCAGCATATATTAGATAACACCGAGGACAGTTCTGTTGCACACTGCCACACTTACAAGTTTAAAAAAGACAAACTTAATTATAAGTGTGACCTCCAATGTAATTTAACTATTATCAAAACAAATTTGCCAAAAATCATTTAAAAATAAATAATAAAATGCATATTGATGTAACAATCTCAAAGCTAAAATTTATTCCTTTGCTTTATACAGATTGACAGGGTAAATCTTGAGATTCAGCAGGCTGAGCGAGAGTACGATCTAAATCGTGCTGCTGAATTGAAGTATAGGAGCCTGAGCTCTCTGCAACGCCAACTTGAAAGTGCTGAAAAGGAGTTGGATGAGTATATAAAGTCAGGAAAGTCCATGCTGAGAGAAGAAGTAACAGGTGATGACATTGCTGAAATTGTTAGTAAGTGGACTGGTATTCCTATTTCCAAGCTTAAACAATCCGAGAGGGAGAAGCTATTACATTTGGAAGATGAACTGCATAAACGTGTGGTGGGTCAGGACCCTGCGGTGAAAGCAGTAGCTGAGGCCATTCAGCGATCTCGTGCTGGTCTCTCAGATCCTCACCGTCCAATTGCTAGTTTCATGTTCATGGGCCCCACTGGTGTTGGAAAAACAGAACTAGCTAAAGCCCTAGCTTCCTATATGTTCAACACTGAAGAAGCCCTTGTACGAATTGATATGAGTGAATACATGGAAAAGCATTCAGTCTCACGATTAGTAGGAGCCCCACCTGGTTATGTAGGGTATGAGGAAGGGGGGCAGTTGACAGAGACAGTTCGGAGGAGGCCGTATGCAGTTATTCTCTTTGATGAGATAGAAAAGGCTCACTCTGATGTGTTTAATATCTTCCTTCAGGTTTTGGATGATGGTAGGGTGACTGATTCACAAGGTCGCACTGTCAGTTTCACGAACACTGTCATCATTATGACTTCAAACGTGGGTTCACAATATATACTCGACACAGATGATAACTTGCCAAAGGAGGTGGCTAATGAAACAATTAAGAGGAGGGTAATGGATGCTGCTAGATCAGTCTTTCGGCCTGAGTTCATGAATAGGGTTGATGAGTACATGGTTTTCCAGCCTCTGGATCGTGATCAGATAAACAGTATTGTCAGGTTACAGGTATGTTGGTATTGTTTGTTTGGGCTGATAATGATTTTTCTTCAGTGAATGTCTTTGCAACTTGTTATAAACTATAATTACAGAAACATGGTTGGAGCATGTTTGGTTCTACTGCCCAAATTAATAATTGTGTTTTGAATCCTAGCTGTTAACTGCAATCATCTCGCAGCCTGGTAGATGTATGTGTGCGAAGATGTGCTGGATCTTTTACAACTCTTCATGGAGACTCATGGGAAACGACCTCTTTATTGGATAATCATGGAGTGATTTGATTTGAATTCCAATGCTAACTTCACTATGCTTTTTACACTGCTCGTAGCATATTGCATGTTGGTCCTGTTTTCATGCATTTTCCTGACTGCTTATGCCATGTTTGCTTGTGCATTTCAGCTTGGACGTGTCCAGCAAAGGCTTGCAGACCGGAAGATTAAATTATTGGTCACCGATGCAGCTGTAGAGTTTCTAGGGACTCTTGGGTACGATCCCAAATATGGTGCTAGGCCAGTCAAAAGGGTGATTCAGCAACATGTTGAAAACGAACTTGCCAAGGGTATCTTGAGAGGGGAATTGAAGGATGAGGATTCTGTTGCAATAGATACGCAGGTTACAGCATTTGCTAATGGCCACCTCCCCCAGCAAAAGCTAGTTTTCAAGCGTCTGGAAACTAGTGAAGATAAAGCAGCTGCAGAAAGTCGAGCTTTTTCACAGACTGTCTAAATGTTTTTACCCGCACTACACTATACAGGTGCTATACATTTTGGGTAGAGGGTTCATAACTCATGCTAAATGAGTATTTCCCATCTTGTGTAAACTTACAGGTCTCGAGGAGTTTTTGTAAGGTGCCTTGGCTCCCTAACAACATATTTTATATTCCTTTGTGGTTGGTGAAGTTGGGGTGATCTTGTGTTCTTGTAGTCTAAAGTGCGCACGAGAGCGACATGATATACTAATTTGACAGACAAGAACTATTGTTATACATACTCTTAAAAGTGAAACGAATTGACAGTATTTTTATTTAAATGAATTCTTTGCGAGGTATTTTGGAGTGGACAAAACAAAGGAAAAGTCGTTCTGACAAAGACATTCCTAATGTATTTGGCTGTGTTGCTGCCTGGATGTCTCTGCATTCGAAGTCGTCACATTGTATCAGAAATTCATGGTTTTAGGAAACATAACGATATCGTGTTCATTAGCAGCCGATGATTAAGAGATGGGTGGAAATTACAATGATTTCCCAGATGATTAACCCTCTGTCTATGATACAAATCTTTCAATCAAGGACATGAACCGGTGAAAAACAACAGCCAAGACAAATTCCCTTTGGACATGAGCAACCAGGGGAATATGGAGCTATTCTTTCGCAACTCCTGTAGGATCAAGGCCCGTGTGTTGCCATCTCATGTTTGAGACCAATTTCGTGTACAGAATCTTCGCTGATTCAATCTTGCCTCTTAAACACATTCCATGAACTACAGCGTTGTAGAGGGAGACATCTGGTGGAACTTGCTGCAGATGAGGTGAAATGAAATTTATCAGTTGTTCTGAACCATCTGCAATGCTCTTCCAAAGAGAAGTAAGGGTCCAGCTGTAAGGTTTTGAAGGACCAAACTTTGCACTTTGGCATTTGATTCTGTACTTTAGAGGACTACTGAGTTACAGACAAGGACTTGTTACAGTAACTGTGATCGAGATACAAGGTGCGAAATCAATCTGTAAAGAATCATGTTTGCCAGACTTTGTTTCTTTGTGATCTATTTTGAAATACATGAAGGGCTCATTTAAGAGATAACCCAGCGATCTCAATGCAATAAAGTTTGAATTTTTTCACTATCCTTCCTCAACATTCCAGCTTCCTCAATCCTTCCTCAACATTCCAGCTTACAATATAAAAAAATTGTTCAATAACAAACTCCTACAGGGTAGATATACCATTAATGCACTATCTAAACTAACAGTTATAAAATAAGAAATAACAATAGAAATTGAAATGAAATCTACATAAAATCTGCAAGCTGGAACATAATGCATTGCTAGCCAAAGCTGGAACATAATGCATTGCTAGCCAAACTCCCATCTTCAAGCTCCTACTTTTCAGCCACGTCTCTGATACACTTGCCCTTTTGAAAATTTGTCCATGTGGCTGCTCATAACATCACCGCTCCCATTTATAAGGCACTTGTTCTCAAGTGCAAAAGAAGGAAAGCGATTGCGAAGAGAGTGAACATCCTTGTACTCCCAGGGCCCAATAGCTTTGTCTTGCTGTATTTTTTCTTCAACAGTTGTAATTGATCTGAATTTTGAATCTCAGTGTGAACGTAATAAAAAAGTGGCAAGTGGGGCATGGAAAGGGAAGCAAGACTGGGTTGGTCTTCCAAACGGCAGGATAAAGCATCTGCCACTTTATTTTGTTTGCCCGCGCAATATTCCATTGCAAAATCAAAACCTTCGAGTTTATGTTGTTGGGGCGAAGTGATGATGTGCTGTTCCAGCAAAAACTTGAGGTTGTAATTGTCTGTCTAGACGAGGGTGTGACGCCCCCATAAATATGCCCGCCAATGTTTGACTACTTTGGCTAAGCTAATGAGTTCCTTTTCATAAACCAAAAGACTCTTGTAATGGAATGTAAGAGGTTTGCTGAAATAGGCAATTGGTTGACCTTCTTATTGTAACACTGCTCCCATTCCCGTATCCCATGCATCACATTCCAAAATAAACAGTGTGGTGAAGTCGGGTAGTGCCAAAACAAGGTTGTAGGTCATCATAACAATTTTTAATTGTTCAAGTGCTTGGGCTGCATCTTCTATCCATTTGAATGAATCCCTGCTTAACATATCTGTAAGAGGAGCTGCAATTATGCTATAATTCTGGACAAACTTCCAGTAGTAGTCGGTAAAGCCCAAGAAACCTTATAAGCCTTTCATAGTGTTCGGCCTTGGCCAATCAATCATGAATGTGATGTAATTTTGCTTTTATCTACTGTAGCCCCTTCTCCCAATATGATTTGGTCGAGGTAGGAGACTTGGAGTTGAGCAATGAAGCACTTGGATCTCTTAAGAAATAATTGATAAGTAGTAAGGAGATTGAAGATAAGAGCAAGTGTGCTAGATGATCTGCCCATGAGTGACTGTATACAAGAATATATATATATATATATATATATATAAAAAACAAGAATGAATTTACCTAGGTATGGCTAAAATACCTCATTCATTAAAGCTTGGAAAGTGTTAGGTGCATTGGTGAAGCCGAAAGGCATAACCAAGAACTTGAAATGGTCGTGGGAGGTGTGGAATGTTGTCTTCTCCATTAATTGGTATATGAAATTTGCCCTTGATGGTTTTGGAATTCAAGGCTCTATAATCTACACAGAATCGCCATGTTTTATAGGCTTTAGTGACAAGAAAGACGGGTGATGAATATAGAGATTAACTAGCTCCGGTAATGCCATATTTCAACATATCTTTGCACTGCCTTTCAATTTTGTCTTTTTATGCATGGGGGTATCGGTATGGTCGCACCACTACGGGATGCGTTCTTGGCTTCAAAATGATGCGATGGTAATGAGATCTAGCGGGAGGAAGGCCTTGTGGTTCTTGAAATAAAAAATCAAATTCAACTAGGAGTTTGTTGAGTTCCATATCTGATTGTGTCTCCATTGCTGCAACTTGAAGTTATGTAATTGGAATGGGATGTGGGTTCTCAATTCCATGCAATTCCATATCTTTTCCATTCTATTTAAAATTCATAATTTTTTCCTTGAAATCCATAGAATAAGACCTAACGTCTGAAGCCAGTTGATTGCCACTATGACATCAATTCCATTTAAAGTTAAAATGTAGAAATCAATAAGAATTAATTGATTATCCATCATAATAGGAACATCCTGACATTGACTTGGACTTTTAATTTTGCTGTCATTTACGACCACGACCTGCAACCTCCCCTTAGATTCACGATTAAGTCCCAATTCGGTCACCCATCTGGAATCTAGGAAGCTATGAGTGCTACCCGAGTCAATCAAAATCATTAAGTTGTGCTCCTTAATTATCCCTTGAATTCTCATTGTTTGGCCTCCTGAATTCTTTCCCGTGATAGCATGCAATGAAATTTATGGTTCAATTTCTTCTTTGTTATCTCTCTGCACTAATTCATCCACACCATATAGCCAGAACAAACGCTTGCATTGGTGTCCTTGGTTGTAAATCTCATCGCAATTGAAGCATAAACCTTTGACTCGACGCTCGTCTATCTCGATGCAGCTAAGTCGTTTGAATATTTTTTGGTTGAAAGAGCTTGATGGTGTATATGGTGATGGTTTAGAAGAAGAAACCATGGTCCTTTTTTCCCCTCCCCCTTACGCCTCTCATATAAACGGGCTAGGTTCATGGCATTAATTAAATCCCCGGGCCAGTGTAATTCTACCTCAATTGCAATGTATTTCTCTAACCCTCTAATAAAAATCTCCATTTCTTGTTTTGTAGTGAGAGGACCTGCTTGGGTTGCCAATTGCTTAAATCTGCGTTGATACTCCTCTATCATGCCTTCTTGTCGAAGTTTGGAAAGTTCCTTCAATTTGTTGCCTTGAATTGATGGACCAAAACGAAGGTGACATTGTCGTTTAAATTCCTCCCAAGAGATTCTGGGTCGGTCCCTATCCAGTTTTAGGAACCATACTTGTGCATCCTCATCTAAGTTGTAATAGGCAATTTCTACATTTTCTTCCTCTGGAATGTGTTGGTGGCGGAAGTAATGATCACAGCGGTTGGCGAGCGGGTTATTTTTTTTTGTCATAAAGGGGAAATTCCAGTCAGCTGTATCTAGATGGTTGTACACACCCCTCCAAACGGTTAATTACCTTGAGGATATCCTCTTGGTTTCTGGTTAACACTTCCATCATCTCCCTGTTGAATATTTAATCTATGACAGCCAAGTCAGAAGGGAGCTCTTTGATTTAGGCAGAAAGATGCTCCCTCTTAGTTGTATCTTGTTGTCGGTCCTCCCGATACATCTTTATGAAGGTCTTAAATTGTGTATGTAGGTTGTTAGAGGAATCACTTATAACTTCCTGATATGATACCAATTTGTTACGATCCTGAAACTATGATGGAGTTACAAGGGGATTGACTGCGAAATCAATATGTAAAGAATGATGTTCGCCAAACTTTCTTCCTTTATAACTTATTTTGAAATATGTGAAGAGCTCGTTTAAGAGAGAACCCAACGATCATAATACAATAAAGTTTGAAATTTTTCATTATCCTTTCTCAACATTCCAGCTTACAATATAAATAAATTGTTCAATAACTGTAACACCCCCGATTTCCTACATCTTTTTTAACGATACATTGGAAATTTTCAGGTAATTTTTTATATATACAAGGTTTGATCAAAATTTTGGCAGAGTCTCTCCTATAATAGAAGGTCCCAAGTTATCGACAAAATCATATTACACTTCCAATTTTATTTAACATCCCGATCCAATCATCTTGGATCTCAACCCAACTCATCATCATCAACACAACATATCTTATTCAATAACATCATATAATGTAGTTCAAGTGAAAAATTCAATTTCAACTATAAACATGCATAATTAAATAGGTACCTAGAGTTCCAACCATTAGATTAAAGATATACATTCAAATTTATGGATTAATATTACATCTCAAGTTTTAGGAGATAAGTCTTTTAATTTACAAATAATTTACATAGTCAAAAGCAAAAGATAACTTAACTAGTATCACTCTTAACGCGACCTTAATGGACCTAAAAATAGAAATTAACGTGTACACATAAGTATAGAAGATAGTAACAAGTAATAACAATTGCAGACAATAATCTCTATGTATTTTCTTTTGATATATAAAACCAGGTACAAACCTCTTTTACAATATATATTTTCCATCTATTACCAATATCCATCTAATATCCTATCTCATTTGCCAAGAATAATTTCATTTTGAAAATCTCAACACAACTCAACGGTTTGCGAACACCATCTTCTTATAAAACAATTCTTACTAGATACCAAGATATTCTTCTCTTTGTATCATTAACTTATCTCATTCTTTTGGAACAATTAATCAATATCTTTCCTTTTATTTTCTAGAAGGTAATCGCCATCACTAATAAATCTCATTAGTATCATTAGTCTTCTAATATTAGGCTAAACTAATCAATTACATTCACATGCCGATATTAATACAACCGATTAGTATAATTAACTATTCCTTCATTAGAATAGTTAATCAAATATTATTCATATCTGGTTTACCATCAAAGTTGTCGATACCAAGAACCCTTGACATCATTAGCCTCCTTGCCTGGAGTAGTTAATCACACCCGAAATGGTTGTCGATACCAATGTGACCTATTGATATCATTAACTATTCTCGACCCGGAATAGTTAATCAACTTATCTTTTTCACTCAACCAGGAGTAATCATGCCAATGTTAGTAATCTTTATTAACATCATTAGTCACCCAATTGCTCGGGATCGACTAATCAAGTTAAGAAATATTGGCACTGATGAAACCTCATTAATACCATTAGTAATCCAAACCTGGATAACTAATCAATGCCATTTGAATCTTCCATTTGTACCGAACCCCTTTCATTTTTCTTATTAACATCATATGCATTGTAACCACAATTACCAAGTATCATTCGCATATAATCTTAGTTATTGATACTATGGTCACTAAGCTTCCTTCACATAACCTTGGCCACCCTCATCACAGTGCCAAGTATCAATTTATTCCCTTAGCCACCGTCATTACGGTGCTAAGTATCATTGTAATGTATCCTTAACCACAAACACTATAGTAACTAATTATCTATCAATTCCCCTTCAATCTCCAAGTCATTGTGTATATCCAATAACCACATTAATTAATTTACTCAATATCTTAGTCATATATTAATTATTTTACTCATAATCTTTATAATTTACTACTTCTAACTTTAATCAATTAATTCACATAATCTCTTCAAAACTTAAATATCCGGCTAACTCATCTCGATTGCTAATAATTCTGGTAATTTCATATAATTATCCATACATTTGGTTAACCTTCCTTGATTATCAATAAATTTGGTAATTCCATATGAATTACCCAGCATCCGGTTAACCTCTTTTGTTAGCCAATCAATCCGGTAATTCCATACGAATTACCCAAGAAATCCAGCTATCCATCTTAGTTGCTAAAAGTAATCCGGTAATTCCATACAAATTACCCAGCATCCAGCTAACCTCTTTTGTTAGCCAATCAATCTGGTAATTCCATATGAATTACCTCATATTCGGTTAACTTTCTTGTTAACCAATAAACCCGGTAATTCTCTTAATTACCCAAGAAATCCAGCTAACCAATCTTAGTTGCCACAATCGATCCGATAATTCCATACGAATTACCCAGCACTCGGCTACCCTTTCATGTTAGCAAAATAATTTCGGTAATTTCTCTTAAATTACCAATAATTCTCATTTGTAATAATCTCAAATTATATTCATTCGTTTTGTTCTTTTAACATCAATTAAATACACAACACGGATATTTAAGGAAAACTAATAATTACAAAATAAGGTGATGAATCACCTTCCTAGAATAGGTGCACGTGTTGCCACTCCATACAATTATCCAGTCCCCACAGCTTCCCCTGTACCACTAGGGATTCAATTTTTATCAATAATACAACCAACATCATATTTTCATTTAATTCTCATTCAACAAGTATTCTCAAACCAATCACAAGGAATTTTCTTAGGATCCCATACTCGTACCCATTCTCATGTTCATATTCATTCTTATAATTTTGTTATTAAAATCATCACTCCATAGTGATTCCAAGCAAAGATTAAAAATTATCTAATTTTGATCGATTTAGCTTAACCAACTCAGAACACTATTAACTAGTGTTTTTATCATAACTAAAGTTGTACAACTCCGTTTTGGGCTTGATTTGTCTCTATAAAAGACTAAAACATAGAAATACAACTTTTATGAAAAAATCAACTCCAAATTATTTTGTTTTAAGACTTAAACTCAATAATCATAATGACCCCTCCTTTATAGCTAAAATTTTAGACAACGAGGATTTTCATCCCTTGAAAATTCTTTTCAACTTCCAATTTATTTTCATGTATAAACAACATTATCCAAGGTCATTTGACATCATTTAAATCACAAAAATAATTTCACCATACTAATTGGAATACATGATAATCTTTATTAACTAATTAATTTGCCAAAAATATACTTATGATCAACCTTAATATGTTTTATTTTTCAAATTTCTTTCATTTTAATTTCTT
Organism: Populus tomentosa; assembly: GCA_018804465.1. NCBI lineage: Eukaryota > Viridiplantae > Streptophyta > Magnoliopsida > Malpighiales > Salicaceae > Populus > Populus tomentosa. Next base: position 10,550,394 of record CM031975.1, read on the forward strand.
CATGGTTCCACCCCATATCCACACAACCAATAAGTTAGCTTTTTATTCAATTAACATGTTCATATAGCAATGTTCATTCCTATTCTTACACAATAATCATTCCTCCCCTTATATTAAGAATACACAATTAATCTATAACAATACTACATAAGTTAATGATGGTCAAACTTCATTTACAATGAAGAAATCTTATTAAAAAATAGTTTGTAGGGAACTCATTAATAATGTTAATAAACACAGGGTAATGACCTATCCTTGAAAACTCTATACATGACTGCTTGCCCACGTCGAGATTCAAATTAAATCTTGTGGGAGTTGTTATAATATGAGCCAATTGATTTGGTAAATCCAAAGTCAACTCAAAAGACTGAGAAAAATCTGGCTTGACCTAAAAAATTATATTTTTTATGTTGTTTTATATTGAGAATGTGACATATTGGATAACACATGATCAATCAGGGTAAACATCAAATATGCAACTCGGATTATGAACATAACTATAATGCACCAACTTAGTCGAATAGTTATCTATTTCCTTCCCCTTCCCTTTTCCTATTCTATCATTGCTTGGGCCTCGTTTGAGCTTAGATTAGATGAAAATTGAAGATTTAATAGAGAATAAGGGACTAGGTTGAAAGAAGAAGGCTTGGCTCAGGTGGGATGAGATTCACACCGTAATTGAAGAGTTACTCTCGAATTAGAAATTAAATCAAATGAAAGTCAGGACCTGATTGAAGAGTTATTATCAAATTATGGATTAAATTGAATGCGTTAAATGAAATTTAGGTCTTAATTAAAGAGTTATTACAGAAGTAGAGACCAAAGTTTTTGTTAAAAAAAAAAAAGAAAAAAAGAAAGGTTGATGTACACGTTAGCATGTAAGATCATTTTTCATGGCGCATGTGGTCCCCTGCCACCTTTAAAGACATTCTTGTTTATTGACCCTAAAATTGTCTCGATGTCCTCGTCCTCCTTAAGTGACCAGTGTATGATAATTATCCATAGCATGGCATCAATTAACTTTTTTTCTCATTCCATCTCTATGTTTTTTTCTCTCTTTTCTCATTTGGATTCTGCAATTTGATTTCTTCTTCCTTCATAGCCTTTTACTTTTTTTTTCCTTGTTGTCAATCATTCCTTCTAATTTAAATCTCTTTAAAAATAGAAATTTTAACAAAATTTTTGCATGGTCGAACGCAAAACCAAGGTCTCAGAGAGAAAATGAAAATAAAATATCAAGTTAAATTGTGAAACAAATCAACAAAAAATAATAACAAAAAAAAGCTACATGTGAATTCAAACAATGGCACCATTAAATCTATAATGCAACAACTCCTTTTTATTTTTTTAAGTGGATTTTCAATGCATATATATTTTTTATTATTATTAAACAATAGACATGCAGGGTATGTCTTGAATTTTGAGATATTAAAGGAGGACTATACAAAATACCAACAGCAACAACAATAAGAAATAAGGTGACATACTTTGTCTTTGTGATTATTTATAAAAGGTGCCTTCCACCTTTGATACATTGCTTGTCTAGCAATATTATTAATTTTCCTCCATAGATCAAGGATCTTGCTAATAGGCATGTTACAGAAGGATATCAATACGAAATTACTTGATTAAATATATATAGGTACACGATACATTATGCTACCCTTCTAATCAATGATATATTGGAGTCGATCAACTCTTGGACTAGGCTATATATATGAGAGTTTAACAATGTATTTTTTTTTAATGAAATACAAGAATTTTATTAATCAATTGATTTAGCTGTAAAGAGCATGGCTAAATATAAAAAGTAGAGTAACAAGAGATAGGTTAGAAAACATACAAAATGAAACAGGGACCATGCAGACTTGAATAAAATGATCATTGGAGTTCATGTAATTGAAATCACTCTGTAACCACTAATGTAACTGCTATGATCTCAAGTATAACAATGTTTTTTAACTGGTAGAATTATTCAGAATAGGAGCTTGCTCTGACATTACATGATATCTTATCATTAAAGGGCTCATGAAAAGATCTTGCAAGCAATTAAAACTGCCTTTAAAGGAGCTTCCCAAACTCCTGGAATCACATGAGACATCGGATTCTGCTACGAAGATTGCGCGAATAGGTCTATTTATGGTCTGACAATCTGGATTCACCTCTGCTGAATTGTTGCTGCTTCAGTCCCTCTCCAAAACAAATTATTCGATCACACCAAGCAGGAGGATGGTTCTTAATTTTCACCCTTCATCTTCTGATCGATCACAGTCATAAAAACCTGTGAGTTCTGATAGTACTTGTAAGTGGGTGCAGATTCAATTAATCCTTCACGCCAACCCTTGAAAACATGACACTTCATGAGCTCGGCCTTGAGCTGATCCCTTTCCAACAAGATTATGAAAGCAAGGGTACGTATATGTGAAAATTTCTAAGAGTTTGGGATGAATGTGGCCACCTGTAATCCCTTACTTATACAATTAATATCGCTTTATTTTATTTTATTTTTCAAAAAGTTCCGGACTTTTCTATTAAAACCAAAAGAGAACTAGGTTAAGCAACACTTCGTGGTTAATTCATTTTAATAAAAGAATGTACAATTTGAATTAGGCATTTAATATCTATCTATACACAGTACGTAGATTATGAATATGTTTCTAATTTAGTTATGAAACTACAAAAAAAAAATGAATTAAACCACTCACTTCAGTAAATAAATCAGAACATCTAGCCCCTCTTGTTGCTTCTCTGCACTATTTTTAGTATACTAATTATTTGTTGCCATGATTTTTTGTTATATTTAAATGCAACCTTAAATATTTTAGTACATGCATAGTAGGATTTGATTTTTTTTACTCTATTGCAAGTATATGTATTTTCATCTTGTTTTATGACATTACATGCCATCGAAACTAGATAATTGTAGCCCCTGAAACATTACCAACATGAGGTCACAATATTAATCATATATATAAAAAGATAGCTTGTTGGTAATTTACTTATACATGTAGCTATATTTATGATGAATTCATGAAAAACTTTAGACTGGATTTGTATTTTCTATGGATTGTGATTTTGAGTTGGTGGGGTGATTGGGCTTTGTCATTGGTCTAGTGGGCTAACAACTACTTTCCTTAGTTGTTTTTGCATAATAATTCCCCTATAAAAGGAGACCTTTAAATGTTTAAGCTAGTGAAATATAAAACAAAAACAATGTACAAGAAAGTAAATAATGTGGGAGAGTGTATATGTGAAGGTTGTGTGTTTTGTTTGAGTTTGTTTAATTGTTGAATGATCGCTTATGCTTCCTAGAATTAGTGTGGTTGGTAGTTGTTTTTTTTTTTTTTTACACTTCGTGACTAAAGGTATTTATAGACCTTAGTAACACTTGTCTCGTAAAGTGTGATGTTATGGTTACCTCATGATGTGTAGAGCTACAACTTAATGATGAAAAGTTTTGTGGTGAGTAGAGAATATAATTGATTGAGAAATTAGTGTGCATATCATGGAGAGTGGTGTTGTAAAAATACATTAAGGTGTGTGCCAATCCTTGAGAATTTTTTTGTGATTTTTCTATGTCAAGGTGAGAGAAAGAGGAGGGGCTTGGGCTATTCGCCAAAACTGGATACTTTAAAAAAATAAATTGTGAATAGCACATTTGATGAACCTGCCATCAAGGAAGCTACTCTGTTATTTTTGGGGCAACGCATGCGACCCACACCAGTCTAAAAAAGCAACCTTTCGAGGTCTATATGAATTCTTTTTATTGAGATTTTTTTATGGTATTAGAGGTGTCATCATCGAAACTTTGGTGTGACTTTTGTGTGCCTTTCTTTCTCTCTCCTTTTCTCTCTCTCTTTTATGCCAACTTCTTGTGCTTTTTTATTAGTCCCTGTTCTTCTGTTTTTATTTTGGTCCATTTAGATTATGGCTGAAACAAACCTTTTTTTTTTTTTATGTGTATAATCAATTTCAATTACCTCTTCTCGTGTTACCATTTGCGTTCTAATAGAGTTGAGTTCATCCTTGGAGGTGATCGGGCTTGCTTGTGTGGAGATAATGAAGATAATGGAACTTAAGTATCTAAGGATGTCATATGTACAAAGGTACTTTATTTAAAGTGTCTAAGGGCTCGTATCCATGTTTGACTATCCATGGATGTCGACATATGGAAAAGGCAGGATGTATCTATGCAGAAGAGTGATTGATTAAAAATCTAGTTAAGAAGGAATTTAATCAATTTTCCTATTTTGTAACATAATTTATTATAGACATAAGAAATATTATCTTATAAAATATAATTGTTTATTGTCTGTAATTAATGACATATTCTTTTAATAATGGATGACAATTGTTTTTTATTTCATTCAAGCAAAAATAAGTCTAATAAATGCATATACTTTACTAATAATGTATGTGGAATACTTTTTGGGTCTTTTTGTAATTTTCTAAGAAAGATCAACTTCTCACTCTCTTTTTCAGTCAGTCTTATCTGTATTCAAACATGAGAATTGATTTCTAGCTTTAAGCTAGAAGGGTCTGGCCTCATCATGAATTTAAAAAATAAAGATATAGATCAGAGGTAAAGCTTTTACATTCTCACATTCTCTTCAGTTATATTCTATACTTACAAAAAAAGGTTTGGTCCTGCAAGAATTGGATTCAATCCAATCACATATTCCACTCAAATAATTGTGCATTTCTTTAATTTCTTCTTTCTAACTTTGAGGGGAAAGTAGAAAGTCAATGCCTATTGCCTAATTGAAATCCTTTCTTTGGAAAGTTTTTCGAAATCAATGGTTGATTGTTGTTATCTGTAGTCTCCTCCTTCTCGATGAAGCAATGCCAAGAAAATAATTTGGACTTGGAACACATTAAAAGTCTACCATATATATATATATATATATTATTACTTGCCAAATATGTTAAAAAAAATTATGTAAAGAATTTTATGAGAAAAGTAAAATATTTTTCTCCAAACCATTAGCTATTAGTTTAAAGTTAGTAGGCAAATCTCACAAGCTATCCAAAAATACATGGGGTCTTGAATGAGTTATCAAACCAAAACTTGTCTCAAATACATCCTCAAAGAATTAGAAACTTTTCAATTGAATCCCTCTTTTTCATTAAGAGTATGCATGGAAAACTATTTGATAATTGAACTCAATTGGGCAATGAGCTAGAACTTATTGTAGAAGGAAAAGAGGAAAATAAAAATTGGATGTGAAGGGAAATGATCTCCTAATTATTTGACAATGAAAATTAAGAATTCACTTAGTAAAGCATACTCGACATAAAATTCTTTTGACATAGAATTGTACTAATTAATATAATATTCCATTTTTAAAGAATCCTCATCTGTCATCAAATACTAGTAGTCAAATATATATTTGGACATTAATATTGGTGCTCTTGCCATTGTGTTTTTGTACTTACTTGTGGGATTTTCTATTCCACGAAAAATGATTTACCTTGATGCCATTTTCAATGTCAACAAGTTTCTATCATTTTTTTTTTCCAGTTATGCATTTCATCCTCCTTTAATTATTCTATAATCACTATCAGTCCCCTTTTTGTGACCTCAGATCCTAGAAAAACAAGAATTAAAATCTTTGATTTTAACTTGATTAAGGTTAAATATTCAAATGTTAACAATACAGCTCAACTAATCAGGCCATGAGTTTGCTTTCTAGATGTCACCAGTTCGAGTTTCACAAATTTCAAGGCCATTGGAAGCTTACATGGTCGTTAACTTCATGGCTTGTGGAATTAGTCAAGGTGCGCGCAAACTGTCAAGATGTAACATCCAAAGCTTTCCTAATGGCTAAAATTAAGTTCAGCTTTATTAGACTTCAAAATCCACCACAAAATACAAGATGCCACCATTACCATGATTTTCCAATTGAGAACCATTACAGTTCCACTTGAACTAACAAGCATAAGGAAGAATCCAGTTAATGACAGTCCTATGAACTTATATAAGACCATCAGCTGACCTGGATAAATCAATAGCATTTATAGGGAAAATCATCCATAAAGTTGTGTTTGGTTATTGCTAAAGGATAAAAGGGACATATATGGAAGGAAAAAAGATTTTTTTTTGAAGAAATAGACATAAATCTGTCTCTAATGAGTTTCTTTACATCTTTTCTGTTCTAATACAGTAAGAGCTTTGATCCAAATACATAAAATGGGACAAAACAATGTAGAACAAATCATCCAAAAAAGGAACAGAATTTTGAAAATTCACTTTTTTCGAATCTACCAAATATACCATACACTGAAAAAAGAAAAAAAAATGGAAGCCCTATTGAACTCCTACTGGCTAAATGGCATTCAAGGCCTTACTCTATTCTTAATCTCTTAAAATCTCATTTGATTCTATTCTGATTTCCTCTGAAATTTACCCTAAACAAAGATTTTCCATTGATGGTAAAAATCAGCAAAAGAAAGAGGCATGCACCAATCAATACTAAATTAGAATATAAACATGGCCCAAACTTTCCAAGAAAAACAACAATGAATTCATTCATGTTCTACCGATTCTTTAGCAGATGAACAGAAAGGATAAAAAGCATATGAAGCTAGAAGAATGTCTCTTCTAAATAAGACGAGCCTTGTATATATTTTATCAAGAATTGCCATCTATGCAGGGATTTCAACCTTTGGAGGGATAAAACCTCTTCAAATACGTGATATAAAACTTTGGGAAGATTCATTAGATCTTGCAAACAAAGCAGAATGCATAGACTTAACCAAGTAGATTTCATCTATATTGGAGTCTTAAACCCATCACAATCCCGCACTTAGCTTTAATTTTCTAATAAGAAAAAGGGCCTTCAGGAAAGCATGTAGCAGAAGATACCTATAGTTTCTGAAAGTTAACACCTTCAAGTCGCGGAGGAGGCAAACTATCAAGAATGAAGATGATGTTCTTATATGTAGTAGTCAAAGATAGTAAAGGACAATTGATGAAATAATGTTATCCCAATTTCTAGAGATTGTATAGAGATGGAGAAATTTTGTATTCTTGACCTCAAGTTTGCACCACTAAATTTTGGATTTCTACCACCAAAGAGATTTCTGAATAAGGAATAACTTTTAAAGTTCATAAGACAATCTTCTAGTATATAAACAAACTAACTAACAAATAAATAAAGAAGAAGCATTTATATATATATATATATATATATATATAGGAGACAGATCATCATAAGTGTTTATGACCATATTTATTGAAAATCTCTCTGTCAAATTATGTAACGCCCTGTAATTTCGTACATTCATAAAAGAACTTTGAGCATTAACTTTTTTAAAAAATAGGTTTTTTTTTTTTATCCACCGAACTTATCTGAGACTTGTCGAAATTTCCACTGAAATTTTGGCAGAGTTTCATTTATATCTGGAGGTCCCAAGTTATCGACAATCATGCTGTACAATTATACTTATTTCTCAATCACATCATAATCATGTAGAACCTCAACAACACATCACTCACGGTACATGCCTCACATTTCGCATGCTCATTTCTTTCCCATTAACACACGTAATTCATAATAATTGCAAGTAAGCAAACTAAGATTACAAATACAGAATAATACATTTTTATGTCCCGACACTTAATGTAAAAGGAGTACTATTACATATTAAGTCATTTAGTTCCTTAATGACAAAATACATTAATGTTCATCTTCTTATTCAATCATGCAAAAGGAAACTAGAGGACCTGAAACACTACTCCTGGCGTGAATCTGAAGGACCTGCAATTTCATAATGTATATAATAAATATAGCATAAAAGGAAAATCACACAATACATGCACGAAGTTAAACATATATTCAACGATATGCAATCATAGTTCCTTGAAATTCTCATTTATCCTTCTATTATTATGTCTCTATCCATCCTTCCTAGAATCATTCAACATTTTCATTTCGTGTCTTGTTTCACCTCATGAGCGCATTTAATTCATTATAATAATTCAACATTTTCATTTTGTGTCTTGTTTCACCTCATAAGCGCATTTAATTCATTATAATATCTACCATGTGATTTCTCTCCCTCTTACTCTATCTCTTTATATCAATTTCAATCCCAACATCTATTATACCCATTATGGCTTTTCCATATAAGTTGTCAAACTCATCATGATTTCGGTCCAATTTTAGTTTATAAATATATTCCACTTACATATTTCTTGTGCCCATTTCAACACATTCCAATGTTTCTTTAGATTTTCAGTACAATCTCTCATTATCAGGGAACCTGCCATCATTTTCACAATATTCACATCCGATCCATCTTCGAATAATATGACTATTATTGGCATTTTATTACACTATTATAATTATCACTAAATTCTTATCATGCCAGTAACAACATGAAACCTTAATACAACATAGTTACATTATTGGTCATAATTTCTTTGACATCCTCCCTGTGCGCAGGACATGATTCTCAAATTATATCAATTACAATTCTTTCCAATTAATTCAAAATACATCATATATATATATATATATATATCATTGCATTCCTTAAGGGTATAACACCTACCATGGTTAATGAACTTCTGCTCTCACGTCTCAAGCGATACGATATTTGCCTCCATCCTTTACAAGAATTAGATCCTCATCAGTTTCTTTTTTTCTCTCCAATAATCCATGATATAAACACAAATTACCATTTTGGTTTAACAATTAGGTATCATCCAACATTCCATTTATAATCTGACAAGTCATTCATCCTGACACTATTAACACCACACAAGTAAGTTTAATTCAAGTTGTATATTCTGGTCATTAGAAAACAAAACTAATGCCACTAACCCATCACCGGGTAACTAGTTCCTCCGTCTTATTCCATAATTTCCAATCAATATCCGCCTCTTCAAGGCCGAATGAATAATCCTATCAAGATGTCAATCCCCATTTCATTAATATTTTTAATTATTACCTCTCCCCTAAAACTTGGAAGGGAATGCTGATACTAATAAATTTTCATTAGTGTTATTAGTCTCTCATATTAGGATCGGCTAATCAAGTTCATTATAAACGTCAAAATTAATACCATTGATTGATGTTATCGACTATTTCTAACATGAAATAGCCAATCAGATTTTTCTTTCCATATTTCCAGAAATGTTGATGTCAAGATTCTTGACATCATTAGCTTTCACTTCAGGAATAACTAGTCAAGTTTCGTGTGATTGCCGATATTGACAGCACCGATCAATATCATTAAATATTCTCACCCGAATAGTTAATCAAGTTCAGTATCCCTCGTTTTCAGGGATGATTATGCCGATGTTAGTAAACCTTACTAACATCATTAGCCTCCGCATTCGGGACCGGCTAATCAAGTTTCGTGTAATTGCCGATATTGACAGCACCGGTCAGTATCATTAACTATTCTCACCCGAATAGTTAATCAAGTTCAGTATCCCTCGTTTTCAAGGATGATTATGCCGATGTTAATAAACCTTACTAACATCATTAGCCTCCGCATTCGGGACCGGCTAATCAAGTTTCGTGTAATTGTCGATATTGACAGCACCGGTCAGTATCATTAACTATTCTCACCCGAATAGTTAATCAAGTTCAGTATCCCTCGTTCTCAGGGATGATTATGCCGATGTTAGTAAACCTTACTAACATCATTGGCCTCCGCATTCGGGACCGGCTAATCAAGTTTCTTGTGATTGCTGATATTGACAACACCGATCAGTATCATTAACTATTCTCACCCGAATAGTTAATCAAGTTCAATATCCCACGTTTTCAAGGATGATTATGCCGATGTTAGTAAACCTTACTAACATCATTAGCCTCCGCATTCGGGATCGGCTAATCAAGTTTCGTGTGATTGCCGATATTGACATCACCGGTCAATATCATTAACCTTTCACTCACCCCGGTCATCCACTTCGGATGCCATTAGCCAAAGATAATCATTCATTTATCCCGGCCATCCATCCGGATTTCATTAGCCGAAGCTAATCATTCGTTGTCCCGGCCATCCATCCGGATGCCATTAGCCGAAGCTAATCATTCATTGTCCCGGCCATCCATCCGGATGCCATTAGCCGAAGCTAATCATTCATTTGTCCTGGCTATCCATTCGGATGCCATTAGCCGAAGCTAATCAACCATTTGTCAACATTTAAGCCCGATGTTAGTAAACCTTACTAACATCATTAGCCTCCGCATTCGGGACCGGCTAATCAAGTTTGAGGAATGATCATCAACGAAGTCTATTAGTGTAATTCATATTCTTAACGCAGTCAAGTACTCAAATCCATTTTTAATTTCTCGTTTATTTCACTTTATCCTCTCTCTTTGTGGTTTCATCCATAGACGCAAAGACCAAGAATTTAATAAGTTCGTAAATTAACGCTACGTAAAAAGTGTAGGTATAGAACACCTACCAGCTGCAAAAGCTCAACTCGCTCTTCCTTGTTATTGTTGTGCCCCTCCTGCAAAGCTCCTACTATACGAGCTCCTGAGAAGTCGAGTGAATGCTTCTCCTACATTTTTAATATAACATCCTGAATCATTATTGAATCTTCCCGATTTATTCATAATATTCATAAATTCATAAAATCTAATACTTCCTTGAACAATTTCCATGAATGTATTTTATTTTCATACTTGTCATTTAAATTAAACGCCCATTTAATTCAATTCTTCATCAACGATCTTCAATGTCCAAAGGGCATGACTTTTCATCACCGATTTTCTTTTGTCCCAAGACATTTAATCTATCACCAAACAATGTAATTTAACTTAAATTTTATCAATGACTACACATGCCAAATTTTTCCAAAAGCACACTCAAAATGATTCCTTATATCATAATTCAACTTACAACATGATTTTCCATTCTAACACAACCAAAATATTAGTCAATCACTATTCTTTATAGAATTTAACTATACCATCACTTATCAACACATCAAACATGACTCAAACAGAACACAAACACAACCATCATCATTAAACCCATTACCACTATCCTTAGTCCCAAAACATACTTTTTATGCTAACCCTCATATTCTCATTCAATATTTCTCAAACCAAACTTAAAACATCATTATTTAAATTTAGAGTTCAATACATCCAAACGGTGGAATTATACATCATCGTCATTAGAATAACATATCCAAAATTAACATACATTCAACGGTTAAAACTCCCGATATCAGAACAATACCGGACTGACCTGAAATTTGGAGACCTGCTGTTCAGGAAGTACATAACGGCTGACGAACAAGGCTGTCTTGAAGGGTGATTTGCCAGCAATGTTCCTCCGGTGACAACCCTCAAACAAAGTCTGATATTTACAATCCCTCCGGTAAGAATGTAGGTGACATTGAGCATAATAACATATCCAAAATTAACATACATCCAACGGTTAAAACTCCCGATATCAGAACAATAACGGACTGAGCTGAAATTTGGAGACCTGCTGTTCAGGAAGTACAATTTCTGGTAGGAGTGTTCTTTTCCGATCTAAACCGTTCAAAATTTATATAACATCTGGATGAACAACATATCCAAAATCCAGACCAATCCAACGGTGAAATGATGATATAACAGCTTACAAACAAGGCTGTCTTGAAGTGTGATTTTCCAGAAATGTTCCTCCGATGACAGCCCTCAAAAGAAGTCTGATATTTACAATCCCTCCGGTCAGAATATAGGTGACATTGAGCATAATAACATATCCAAAAATAAATTTAATCCAACGGTGGAAAGTCAAACTATGGCTGCCGAAGTGCCTGCCCTGTTGCAATCCCAAAACCCATAGTTTCAAGTCAATTGATTCTTTCTATTTTTCAGCAAATCCAGCCATTTTCATGCAATTAATCTTGAAATTTACATGAACAATTACTCCCCCAAAATATTTATATGAACCCTAGAATTTTAAACTTGGGGGTTTTCTTCTCCTCGTGCAAGAACAAGAGAGAAAAACGAAATTACTAAAGTGTATATTGCTTACCTTTACTACTTTAACTTATTTCAATGAATTCTTGCAAAAATTTACAAAAATCATGTCCTCCTCTTCCAATTTCCAGCTTCTTCTCTTTGTTTCTCTCAAGCTCTATAACTCTCTAAGTTGTTATTTAATTTGTTTTCTTGGATAGGATCCTCCTAAGAACACTCCCTTTTGATTTAGCTTGAAGAGATGAAGAGAAAATAAAGAAAATGGGACAAAACAAATGGTCTCCCTCCTGTTTCCTTCTTCATTTGCAGAGGACGTGTTCTGTTTTTAAAGAGAGGAGAGGAGAGTATTTGTTTTGATAAAATTACAAAAATGCCCCTTGTGTCATCTTTTTTCATTTACCCGATTTTCAGTACTCTTCGTAAATCTTTTCCAGCTCCAATTGACACGAAATTTGAACCTAATATAAAACAATATGTCTGGAGATTCCTTACAAAATTTCAACCCGATCTAACGGTCGGATTGAGATATATCATCAATATCGTAAAACTAGACAATTAGTGTCTTTTACACAAAAATCTGAATTTCATGCATTAATTTATTTACTTAGATCCCCATGACATTTCCCCTTAATTTATACTCAATAAATTCAATATTACCACATTTATCAGTAATTTGGCAAAATACGTGTTTTGACCGGGGTTTACATATCTTCTATTATTATTTTTTTTTTTCTTATTCTTTCATCCATTGAAACCTCATCACTGGTTTCGCCAACGTTACAAGTTTTAAACTAAAAATCATGACTCTCTTTTCGACTTCAACAATATCTTTAAATTTGTTTATGGAGATCATTCTCTCTCTCACATGACACATTTATTGTCATTCCTACTATTTATTCATTTCTTTCATGTCGAATATCCATTATTCATCGAAACATCATTACTTCGATCCTATGTGTTGTTTTTTTTATTCTTTCTTTTTATTATTATTGTTCTTATTATTTATTTTTATTTACGGGGGTTTATATTCTCCTCTCCTTAAGAAATTTTGTCCTCAAAATTTAGGTTCCAGTTTAAGCTTGACATCAAATTTAACTTGTTAAATGCTTATCTCATCCTTACTATTTTCTTTCAACCATGTTTCTTGTGTATCCGATTTGGATATCCATAAGCATCCACTAACTCTGATCTTAGAGTACGAGTTCTTGTGTTGTCAACCCTTACAATTCCACTTTTACATCATAAAGAACTAACTTAGATCATACCATTACATGTTGTCTACGACAATAACCATTTATGTATAGTCCCAACATTGAAACTACTACCTTCTACATACAATTATATCATCATAATTCAGCCACCATTCTTACACTATCATAATGTTATTATAGCCTTTACTCACACATCATTATGCTATATACAACATAACCTTTATTTGTCCGTTAACTTATCAAAACAATCCACCTCATCTCTCTCTTTAGGGCCTTTACCATGGTTCTCATTCTTCGGATTTCAAACCATGATAACCATCACTGGTCCTTAGAGTTGTATAATTATAAATCCAATCCATCTAAGCCCCTCCTCCCTCATTCTACCATAGTATTCATAGTTTCATTTGTACCAACAATTATAAACCACCATCATCACTTGACTTCTAAGCTTACTCTATCACCCTCATTAATCACTTCACATAAGTTGTATCATCCTCTGCTCTATATATAACATCTCTTTCTTTTCTTTTCTTTTCTTTTTGGCATAACCTTTATTTATTTCAAACATGGTTGGTTAGAAGACTACTATTTGACATGGTACTTCATGTGACATTTAACCAAAAATAATTTTAGCACCATCATTACCCTACATTGTAATATTATTTTACCTATCATCATAGACTCAATGAAGGATATACCTTACGCCTTCTAAAATCGTAATTTCACTAGGCATTGTATGTCAAACAATTTTCCATCCTATAGAAACTTTAACTTCCTTGTGTCATCTTTTTCATTTACCCGATTTTCAGTACTCTTCGTAAATCTTTTCCAGCTCCAATTGACACGAAATTTGAACCTAATATAAAACAATATGTCTGGAGATTCCTTACAAAATTTCAACCCGATCCAACGGTCGGATTGAGATATATCATCGATATCGTAAAACTAGACAATTAGTGTCTTTTACACAAAAATCTGAATTTCATGCATTAATTTATTTACTTAGATCCCCATGACATTTCCCCTTAATTTATACTCAATAAATTCAATATTACCACATTTATCAGTAATTTGGCAAAATACGTGTTTTGACCGGGGTTTACATATCTTCTATTATTATTATTATTTTTTTCTTATTCTTTCATCCATTGAAACCTCATCACTGGTTTCGCCAACGTTACAAGTTTTAAACTAAAAATCATGACTCTCTTTTCGACTTCAACAATATCTTTAAATTTGTTTATGGAGATCATTCTCTCTCTGACATGACACATTTATTGTCATTCCTCCTATTTATTCATTTCTTTCATGTCGAATATCCATTACTCATCGAAACATCATTACTTCGATCCTATGTGTTATTTTTTTTATTCTTTCTTTTTATTATTATTGTTCTTATTATTTATTTTTATTTACGGGGGTTTACAAATTATTTTGGGGGAGTAAAGCTATAGAAACATAAAACATATTCTGAAAATATCTTTATAATAAAAACATAAAACTCTTATATAATTAGTTTGTTAGGTTTTATATGTGTGTGTGTGTGTGTGTGTGTAAATTAAACATGTTTTCTATAAATAGCTCTATAGAGTTTCACATGAGAAAAAGATATCCAAATATAGCCAAGAACAACTTGCCAGGGTTCCAAAAACATTTGAAGCCCTTGCTTAGTTTCTTTGCAACAAGTGCTGGCCGGCACTGGCAAATCATTCTTGGTTGCATTCTACCATCAACATCTTCATGCAAATCTCTTAGACCATAAACAAATGATCCTCATGGGATTGCAACTCTATGCACATATGCATGCTCAAAATTATTGGTATTTATATAGAAAAAGATGAAATGAAATCAGTAATACCAGCTAATAGTCTTGTGCATTATTGTTTTGCCCATAAGATTCCAAGGCTAAAAACTTTCTAAAAAAGGAAAGTGCCTATTCTAAAAGGGGAAATGCTTCCCTCCCACTCACAGCCACTAGTCTATTTTCAAATTGAATGGAGTGATCGCTTAGAAAGTAAAATCATCCATAATTCTGACAAGATAAAAAGCTATAATAGCACTATATAAAATGAAAATAATTTGAGATTCTGGCGATCAAGAATTCATATAAAGAAAATTTAAGAATTTTTCTGACAAAAAGCTTTCAAATTTAATGGATGCTTGTAATCGACATAAATTTTTTTTTATGAAGGGCAATAAAAAAAAGAATAAAAATCAACACTCATTGAATTATATATTTTCTTAACTCCTATATTGTGATGTTTCAATTTGATAACAGTTCTATTTCATATATTTTAATTGTTAAATATTAGGTGCAAATCACTTTTGTTTATAAAAAAAATCATTAAAATAATCATATAATCATATAGAATTTAAAGGTTGTTTTTTTTGTTTTTGTTTATTATGATGAAAGTGGAGATTGAATTCTCAAAAGATTCTTTTGATCATATATTCTTATAATTCCTGAACACTTTATAGGAGAACACATGAAACGTGTAGGCTAGAAAGTGGTAAGGAATATAAAAAGGAATTAAAGTGAGGGGAAAAAAATGCAATTTTTGTTGTTTGATTTGAGGGAAGTGAGGGAAATGAAGTTGTACTTGTTTGAATATATTGATGAGAATGAAAGGACAATAATTTCTTAAAAGATATTATGAGAAATTTGTTACAAAGTTTTACCAAATGCTTAGGTAAACATTGGGTTAATTTCTTGATTGAAGAACCTCTGAAAATGTTAGCTATAATTTGTAAGTATATATTTAATCATATGTAATAATTTGTTCTATGGACAATTGCATTCGAAGTATTGGAAAGTGGGAGAACAACCTAGGCCCTTTCCAACTCAATCATCTATGACTGTTTTATTGCTTGATTTGTGTAGTTTGAATCAAATATGCATCCATTTGTCAATTTAATATTATATCTAATAAAATTAGTTTTAAATCATCATCATCATCATATATATATATATATATATATATATATATATATATGTTCAAAATAAATTCATTGCAATAAAAATCAACCCTTGTGCTTCCACTTTTGGTCTACATTAACCTCTATATTCATCATTTCTATCAGCCTAATCAAAATGGACTAGGAGATATATAGAGTAATTTGAACCTTCGGATGAACTAGTATATATGAAAGAGAAAACTCGTCTCAGGCCTCGTTTGTTTGCTGGAAAATAGTTTCCTTTCGGAAAGTGAATTCCAAGAAAATATTTTTCGATATTTAATAGTGTAATGAAAAACAAGTTGGAAAATATTTTCCAGTGTTTGGTTATGCCATGAAAAATAAGCTGGAAAATAACTTATTAATATTTTATTTTCCTCAAGTTTATTAAAATAATGAGGAATAAATCTTACAAATTAAAAAGTTGAATGAGAATGAAATTGAAAAAAATATATAATTTCATAAATTATCTCAAATAAAATAAATAATAATCAAAATAATAGAGATCAAATCTAAAAAATTAAAAAAAAATGAAAGATGAAGAAATTAAAATAATAATAATAATCAACATTTCATAAATTATTTCAAATAAAATAAGTAATAATCAAAAGAATGAGGACCAAATTTGATAGATAAAAAATTTCAATAAAAAAATGATAAGGAAAAAGCAAATAGCAATTATAAAAATAAGGATTAGGGTTAATATAAAAATAAAATTTTAAGAGATGAAATTAAAAAATAAATTTTCAAAACAAAATATATATAGCAATCAAAAGTTTGAGAATCAAATTTGATATAATCAGCAAATAATGACATTTCTAAATTTTTCACAACTTTCAAAAAGTGTTTTCTGCCCAAATTTTCCAGGAAAACACTTTCCTGAAAACCAAGCCAAAATTTTCTTTTACTGGAAAGTATTTTTCATTTACCAACTTTTCTAATGGCAAACAAACACAAAAAAGTTTGAAAAGTGATTTCCCATAAACCACTTTCTGGAAAACAAACACAGCTAAAAGGAAAAACACTTTCTTGAAAACCAAGCCAAATTTTTCTTTGACTGAAAAGTGTTTTTCCTTAACCGGAAAGTGTTTTTCGTTGATCAAATTTTCTAATGGCAAACAAACACAGGAAAATTTTAAAAAAAAATTTCCTGAAACTACTTTCCGAAAAACAAATATGACCTCAATTCTTGGGGATTTATAGAGTAATATGCCCGAATATGATTGGTTGTTGATTGATTTTTTCAGCAATAATTGATCGATCACCAAGTTATTGATTGTGGGGCTATCGATTTGTGGGTTTAATAGGAACACATATTCTTATGGTTTTAAGAATAGGAACAGATATTCTTGTGGTGATCAATCAATTATTGCTGAAAAAGTCATATATATATATATATATATATATATATATATGAATGTGTGTGGGTGTGTGTGTGGGGTTCCAAAGATCATAATTAGATGCCTAATTAACATCTTGAATATATATGGTGACAAATTGATAATCAATTAATTCAATGCGTTATAAATTTCTATATAAATGGGCATTGGTCAAACTTGATAATTAATTATTAAACTTTATAGAAATTAATTATAAAAAACCATGTCATTTGTGATCATTCTTAGGATCAAAACTTTGACTTTCACAAAAAGACATATTTAATGTATTTATGTCAAATCTTTCTATCCATATTAATAACTATATTTTTAATTCTGAAATACATAGTTGTATCAGAATATAATTTTAATTAAGAAAATTAAACTCTCTATTTTAAAAAATTACAAGTGGTGAGTGATTTTAAAACTTTTTATTTCTTAAAAAAATAAGAAATTTTGATTTTCTGATATATTCTTATACATCTCAAAGATAACTTGGAAAAAAAAAAAACATAGTTTTATTAATTTAAGTGAAGAAATCTAAATAGAGAATATATTGATAAAATCAAATCGAATACAACAATAAAGACATAATTAAAAATACACCAAGAACTTATTCAATAATACAAGGATAATTTAATAGAACTATTTATCCTTAAAGATTTATCTACAACAAGGTTTATTTATAGTAGTTGCAATCCAAACCAATGGTTTGGATCTATCTCCATGGGCTTGGCTCCTTTGTCATCAGGTCATCGACTTCCTTAACGACATTGGGCAAAGTGTCAGCCTCCATACATAATTTTATGAACTTGCAAAAACCTATGTTTTTGGTAAATAGTCACTGAAGCTTGATCGGTTATAATGTGAGCAAAGTCCAAAATGAACAATATTGTGTATGTGTGTGTGTGTATCATAAGATAATGATATACAACATGGACATTTGCCTTCAATCCAATAAAATAGAATTCAAAAACTTATAAGCTAAAATTTCATTCTCTACTAGAAAATCGTTGTCTCTTATAGAGATTTGAAGCATGCAAAATTATCAAAATTTGTAAGATGACATATCCATTTGTCCCTAGCAAAAAAAAAAAGGAAAAAAAGAAAAGGCAAGATTGATGAAGAAGCAATAGAGAAAAGCATAGAAGAGAATCCCAAGAATCTATGGTTATTTTACCATCATATCTTCCATAAACCCTATAACCACACAAATTTAATTTCATCAAAACTTGTATTTAATCAAGCTTAATAAATTTTGCCAAAACTAGCAATATATTCAAAAAAAAATAAGTCACCAACCTCTAATTAGTTTTCTGAACCCAATGATTAGAATATATATCATAGAGTTGTGCAATATATCTCAACATCAGAATGATCCAACAGTTCAATCTTTCTAGATCTAAATAAAACCAAGCTAACCTGAAAATGGTTTGGCTACTGTTCAACACGAACAACACCTTGCCAAAGAGTGCGTTTCCGATATTCACCATCACATATCCAAAAATAGGCATAATCCAATGGTGTAAGAGAGAGAAATCGACCGGTGACCAAAACTGCCTTGCAAGTGTATTTCTTTTTGTTTTCCAAGAACATTCTGATGATAATTTCTTTCAGACAGATTGTGTTTCTTCAAATCTCTCCAATAAGTTAGTAAAGGAGTGTGAGAAGAACAATAGAACCAAAAATCAGCATGATCCAACAGTTGATTTCAGAGATATTACCATCGGAGCATTATTGGTTCCTCTAAATTATGTACTTCTCTCTCTAACCGAATTCTCTATCGTCTCTCACTTCTTTTTGTTTTTTTATTTTTTTGAACCGGTGGCCTTTTATTGTTTTAAAAACACGTTTTCCTCTAATTACAATTATGTCTCTCATTTATGTCTTTATGTTTTTTATTTTACTTTTCATGTAAACTATTCTGTTTATTTCTGCTTAAATCGTTAATTTTTATCAAACTCTAATAGGAATGAGATCTTTAACCAAGATAGAAAAATATATTAATAAACTTCATGCATAATGCAAGCTTGAGCATAATGCATTGCTGGCGAAACTCCCATCCTTAAGCTCCTACTTTTCAGCCACGTCTCCGATACAGTTGCCCTTTGGAAAACTTGTCCACGTGGCTGTTCATAAAGACCTGAATTCACATTAATTCTTAACCTTTCTGGTCAGTCAATTATCACAGCTACTCTGGTAGAAGCGAGGAAGAGTTCATGAAGAGTGAAGGCTTGAAGATAGATGAGACCAATCCTTGTATGATATTATTCTCGAGCACAAAAGGACAGAAGGTTCAGAAATAAACCTACATGTAGAACTCCCTCCACTTCATCCCAAAGAGATGCCCAAATGCAATCAATGAGAGATTAGTAAACGTGTCTAGAGTGCATTTCTGGTGTGGGGAGCCATGTGCTCATATACTTCCAACGCAACTTTTTGGCTTTTGAGCAACTTCACAAGCACCAACTCGAAGTCCAGAAGCTTCCACCTGCCATCAAAGCCGAAGAGCTCTATCCCATAATCCTAGTTTCTGGCATGACACCGGAGCAGTGTTGTATAAATGTTCATTCAGTTGAGATCTTTGTTTTCCTGCTATTCTCTCAAAGAGCATCAACATGTTGATTTGCTCTGTACAGGCCACCAAGCAATGTATTCGTCAGGTGTATGGCCCCAAGATTCAAGAATTTTTAAGACCTTAAATGCTAGTTTGATCTCCCCTGCTTTCCCGAGTAAATTAATCAACGCATTACAGGCAATAATATTCGGCTTCAGCATATTTTGGAAGACATTCAAAGCCAAGTTTCAATTCCCCTCCTCCTCTGAACATGCACCAATTACCGCATGCATTGCATCCTCTCTTGGTTTCTTAACCATTTCACCATAAGCGTCAAGAGCTAGCTAGCTCATTCTGGCCACAACGAAAAAATAAAATAAGAAATTGCTAACTGATAGCGAGCAACCCGTAGTGCTTGCAACTGCTTTCAGTAATCAGATTGTGTCAACAAGTCCAGTAGTTACAGATTATATAAGCTTTATTCTGACAAGACTTTTTTTTTATCAGTCATGACAGTTTCCTACAAGTAAAGTTGGATAGCTTGTAAACCTCAGAAATTGTAGAATTATAATAAGATAAGCTTGGTTCTCATAGAATTTTGTAACAAATTCCTGCACCACTCAACTCAACTCGAATTGTTTTGGATTTGTTGATGATTATTGCGCTAACGTGCAGCTTATTAGCTTATTTTAATACTTGTTTTGCGTTGTGTGTTAAAATCAATCAATTTAATGCTTTCTTATCATGGTTGCTCATCCAGGATCGAAAAATGCACTTCGTAGACAAGGGCCTCTGCTGCTTCATTTCCTGAAAAAACTGATTTGAGCCCAACCGATTGATTCAATTAAGTCCTTGCCAGTAATTCGACTGCTGAATAGAAACTTTAAACTAAAAGTCCATACAAAATGAGTGCATAAGAAAAAAAAAAAACCAATTCAAATAATGAAAAACCATAAGACTGAATTATTTAGGATGTCTTTGCCCATAAAAAATCATGGAGCCATTCATTAATAGTAATAGAACTATGTGCAAAATTTCCTCCCATGATACAAGTTACCACACCTCTTAATCACTTGTACTACCCCATTCATCTTCTTCGCACCTTCCATGAATAGCCGGGATATTGAGGAATATCCAAAAAGACATTCAGAAAATCGGTCTCATGCTATCTCTGTTCATTTCATTTGAAGAAAGGAAAGATCCTAAAAAATCAATTTGTTTTCTAGTTGTTGAATCTCTTTAGTTGATCAATATGTGATATTCATTATTTTACAATAACCATTGCATTCGATGCAGCCTAGTTCCGTTTTTGTCCTAACAGCTGAGCCAACAGCAGGGAAAGCAATACTGCCCACTCTCCCGGGGCCGCTTTCTTCCCCTCAAAAATGTCAGTTCCACCATCAGGGCCAGCAAGCAGCATAATTCTGTTCCGAGGCTGCGTTTCATTCCAGCAACAGTAGTATATGGTTCGAAGCGGAATGTGACAGCTAATCAACACTAATTCGTTTCAGGAACAGGAGAAAGGGTTTGTGAGAATAATCCCATGCTTTTTGAGGGACCCCGCTCAAATTGATCTAAATCAGATCCTGAGATATTCTGACGGTCCAATGGGAACCTAGTTTTCTCAGGCCAGAGATTACCTGATGACCACTGCTCCCCCCGAGAGTGTATAAACTCAAGGAGGAAAGTATAAGCTGATAATTCAAAGAATACAGCAGGAAAGCAAGACTTGATACTACCCTTGAAAGAGAAACCAATTCCTTACTCTCTGGCGCTCTGTCTCAGCAGGTCATTCATTTGTTTGAATGTTGGTTAATAGATAAGGAAAACCGGCCCTGAAGGTGTATAAAATAGGACAACATCAAGCGAGCCTAATTTGCACTTCTTTAGTAGTGAACTCCTCTTCCGAAGCTCACGCCGAGCCGGAACCTAATGAAGTTGAAAGATTGATTCCCCGACTCAACGGCTTATAATGCATTAAGGCTAGCTTGTCCTATTATTAACATGAGAGCATGTCTTCAGCTTGAGGGCTCCGTTACATACCATTGTATTCTTTCTTCCTCCGGTTCTGAGGCTGAAAGAGAGAGCTCTTGGAGGTGAATTTTACTGTCACAGGCTTACAGCCATGATATCAGAGTCAAACTGCTGGCCTCTTTCTACAGACCATTTTCATTCCTCCCTGCATTATCCAAATTATGCTAATCTTATGCTCAACAAGAACCAACTTTCTACGCGCAATTTTATTGCACAACCATCATCCTAATTAAAGAAATCGGGCACATCAATCATATCTAATCAATTAAAAGGCCTTGCATTCCAGTTTGTCCAGAACAAGGAAAATAAATCTCAAGACTAGGACACGGGGAAAAAGACGAATCTCTTCATAAGCCAAGCTGGGGTCTTCTGTTTTCAATATGAGCACCGCACTGCTTCTTCGTCTGTTTATTAAAAATTGAAATGACACAGCAAATAACATTTCATATGGCAACCCATAAAATCAACCAGAGGTGGGCAAGGCAGCCCTAAAGTAGGATGATAAACTGACTTCCTATCATGCATTTCTAGCGCCACAGTGAGAAACAAGAATAAAAATAGACTGTCATCTCTCCCTAGCTGATAAAGACCACATCGCTCATGCAAAACATGTACAGGTGATTAACCTTCTGAATCATATTAAGATTTTCATAGAAAATCTAACAGGCAAAACAACTGATCATTGACAACATGGGGCTGTGAAATATTGCAGTTACCAATCTGCCATCCAAATACAAATATGGGCAATACATAAAATGTACACTACAGTATTACACGCTCACAATAAGTAACAGATGATTAAACCACGGTCAGCAATAGACTCCAACCCTTTTCTATGAAACAATTGGCCTAAGCAGGACCAGGAAGCAGAATCGAAGTTTAAATTGCGATGATTGGTTTCAGCTCCAGGGTAATAAAGCTATCAGGAAGCCTATCACTCTCCATCCAAATTTGCTCTGTCCACAGCAAGAAACAAACCCAGGCCTAGACAACTGTTGGGAAAAAAAAAAGAAGATTCTGTTAGCTATAGATTTTTGCTGGCAAGGAAAAGCACATGAAATACCTTACATGTCAGTAACAGGCAGAGTGTAGAATGAACAGGTAGCTCTACGGCATGTCCTAGACCATACACGGATCAGTCTACTAACAACATACCATAATGCAAATGAATTTCTCCACCACAGATGATGAACAAGAAAATGACTTTATTATCATGAGGTCCAAGTGAGTAGGAATACCAAAATTCATGAAGGCATGCTTTGTTAGCAAAGCTGTGGTTCAGTTCCTTACTGTTGGTTATTGAACAAAATGATCTGCACGTAGATCTAATTTCATAAAGGGAAACACATACATCTTCCTAGCCTCCAAGACCACAAAGAGACTGTATCCTGTCGAACAAATTATTACCATATTGCTTGTGACAAATAGATGTCTCTTTGACCACAGTCAAAATCTCCCCAAAATTTTATCTAACAAAAACTAAATTCCTCAGTTGAGGAGGATACCTGCATTCATTCCAACTCAGAGGCCTCTTCTGAATCAGACAAAGGTAGGAGAGTGCATATTCCAAGCATGTGTCCATTGAGGCACACATAATACTCAATGCAGTCATCATAGGCACCTAGTCTGCAGCTGGCACTCTGTGGTATCATTTCAGCTTGCTGCATACTCCACAACTTCGCCTTACAGTAAGGACACACCTCTGTTGGGTGAAGCTGGGCCTTCCTTTTAATTAGCATTTTCCGAACCTTTGACATTGAAAATGACTTGAAAATTCCTCGAAAAAACCCCACATCCCCTTCATCCCCCTGGTCAAGATGTTCACAGGGATCAGACACATATAATACATCTGTCCTGCATTGTGGCAAAAGAAAGCTCTTCCCAGAAGTCCTAGAAAACCGAGTCCTATAAACAAAATGACCAGGGATGTTAATGTTATTGAACAGGCCACCCTTTGTACATCCTGAACAGTAAATGAGCAGTTTCCCAAGTGCCCTCCAATTCCCATCAACACTGTGACTTCCACTAGATTGCAGATCAAGCATCATCTTTGGAGCCCTTGTTCGGCAAAACTCCTTCCATAACACTCGCTTGGCAAGATCATCAAACCATTTGCATACACAGGACAAAGTAGCAATGAACTTAGGGTTCCAGTTCAGCTGTTGAAATACTAAAAAAATCACGTCTTCACTTAGATGCCCTTTTGTGCATTGACAACTCGAGGAGTGTATACAACGATATTGCTTTGTTAAAATCATTGTCTCCACCTAGTAAGAAGGAAAGAAAAAAAGGAAATGAAGATGCTAATTAACAGTAACAGTTATAGCATCTGAGAACCAAATTTGAAAAGTGGACAAAATGCATCAAACTAGAATTCCGATCTTCTTTATATGTATGATATAATAATAAGACTAACATGTTAAATATCATTTATATAGTCAAGGAAGTGAATATGGCTCTCTTTGAAGCCATACAGCTACAAGCTAACCATTCAAATCATAGATTCTCGGCCAAGAACATGAACAAGTGTCCACAACAATGATGTTAAGTCAAGAAAATTCATGAACTGTGATCTTAACAAATAAATTTACCTACTGAACCAAACGACTTACTCCTCAAACAATTAAATGTATGACCAAATATGAAGCCATCATATGAATAATATTATCAACCGCATGCAAGTCAGGCCAATCATTATGCATGTCTGTGGAAATAGGGATCGATACACAAAATCTGTGATAATTAACATTCCACATAACTATAGATCAGTTAGGCAAACTACTTTTGTAAGATGATAATCAACATCTGTACAAAGACAGAAATAAATACCATCTTTATCACAACCAAATGCGCATATAAAATAGAATCAAGTGATCTCGCAAATTTCTCCATTTTATTAATACAAAGATTTAAGCATAAACATAACTTCCTCCACATCGTTTAAATGTCATTTCTTTCATAATCTCTACTATCTTCGGCAATAATTAATCCAGAAGTTAATTGGGAAAAGAAAAAAAATGTAAATTTGAAAGCAGACAGCATCACAATCTTCATGATGGCCACAAAAGATACACAATTGTAACAAACTTTAGTTGAAAAACAGAAGCTTATCAAAAAAAGGTTCAAGTTTAATCTATATGTAAGTATTGAATATGAATACCAGCTAAATATTGCATAACGAAGGAGAAATCTGGTGCTTCAGTTCGAGAATACACATGCTTTAAACATTAACAACACTAATAGGAAACCAGCCACAGTATAGCTTAACACCTAATCCTGACCATTAGTAAAACTTGTCTAGGTTCCATCATCTCAAGCATCCCATACCAAACTAAGACAACTGTTTTCTCTTCATTTCTCTATCGATGTCAGTCACCCTCCAAAGCTTAGATCCACAACAACCCTTTATCAAACTCCAAGCCATTTTAATCGGAAAAAAATACACACGATCACTTTAATCTAAACGAAACCCACTTCACATATTCACTTCATCATGAAAGAACAGAACTCGAAGTTGAAGAAGTAAGAAAACCCTAGCCCACATCAAAATCAACCAAGAAGAGCAAAGAAGCTAGAAGTGGATAGGATCGTAATTAAAATCAAACCAAAATCCAAAATTCCTTACCTCAGAAAAAGAAGTATCCTCTTCTCATAGCCTCAAAAACCCTAGAAACACAAATCCACACAAATAACCGAAGCAAGGATTAGGTTGTTGTGAAACACTAGAAATAAAAAAAGAATATACTTTAACGTAAAAAGCCACAAGCTTTGACCACTTACAAGCGCACAAAAACAACTCGAGAGTAGCTTTCTCCACAAGGGTATTTCGGTCCGAAACAACGCACTCCCCGGAGAGAGCGAGAGAGAGTCAGAGAGAGAAGGCGTGGAGAGCGAAGCAATCTCAGAGATTGGAGTGAAAGAGAGACCTGACGGCTTTCCATAAAATAGTTTTATGTTATTTGAAAAGATAAAATAACATGCTTGTTATTTACTTGAATGAAAACAACTCATATTGCGCCACGTGAGAGAGTAAAGAGGGGGAGAATTTTGAGGCTGGCTGCTTAGAATGGTTCATGTGTTAGTAGGTGATTGGTGGGTTATTTGGGAGAAAAGGACAGTAGTCATGTGGGTCCAGAGTAAATAGGAGAGGGCACGACACTGTCCAGTCCACAGGAGGGATTCTTACACCTGTTTTTCTTTGATTTGATGGGGGCACCGCTGTGTTCAGAGATTGACTTAAAGATAGATGTTTGTCTTTTGTGAAGGTGCAGGCGAAGATGAAGGATTGGCTTTTAAGTGACAACGTCTGCGGCTGTTCCAAACAAAGCAGAGTCCTACTAATCCTTTCTGCATATTGGAATCGCACAAACAGTGTATCTAATTACAGTGTCTGTGCATCTAGACCTTCTTCTCCTTCTTCTTCTTCTTCTTCTTTCAGATGATCAACCCGATGTTCTTCCTGGTGATGATGATGTTAAGTGAATAGCTTCACATCATCATCTTCTTCTTCTTCTTCTTCTTTATCTTCTCCTCTTTTCTTTTTTTTCTGTGGGCATCAAAACGTTTCTTGATTAACTTATTAATTACAGGTACTGCTTGTTATTGGAAGACCAGCCTCTTTGTAAGCAGCAAAGGGAGATTGCATTAGAAGAAAGAAAATTAAGCAAATAAAAGAGATGAAAGTGGGATTATATTTCAATAATATGGCAATGTTGGAAAAAAAAAAACCATCCTCAGTTCATCAGTAAACAGTGAAAAACAAACCCTTTTCATAAATCATGGAAGAATGAAAAATCATGTCATTAAGCTTTCTTCTGCTAGTGCAGCAAAACTACACGAGAATATCTTTGTTTACTTCACAGATAGAATCCAATCATACTATGTTCAAGGTTTGAAAGGTAAGAAGATGGATCTAAGGCACGTCAAGATCAATACTCAATGGACTTTCCGTCCAACTCCATATCAAAGCAATCTAACGTCAACCCAACACAATCATTTTTACACACCTCCACGCCAACCACACTCCTAAGTACAAGCTTAGTCTTCACTAAATAGCTTGCTTACGCTTCGAGGTGTGTTAGATTAATTTTTTTTTAAGTGTGAAAAAACAATACTTAAGTGTTGAAAATATATTTTAAAAAAATTAGCGACTCAACATTATAAAAAAAAAAAATTGTCAATTCCTATGAATCAAAATGATAAAAGTTGTAATCCGATAAAAAAAGTATAGAAAATACCAATACACCCAGGTAAATTGAAATTAAAAAACAAATTAAAATTATAAATCTAATGATAAAATTAAAAACAAATTAAAATTTGATAAAAAAATTAAAAATCAAAATTAAAAATCAAAACATTAAGGATCAAAACCTTAAATATCATCAAATCAAATATTGAATTGAATGATAAAATTAAAAATTTCTAAAATCATAACTTCACAAAATCCAAAATAAAAATAAAACTCAAAAGAGTAAGGACTTGAGAAAGAGAAAAAACAATTAAAATCAAAATATATTATTTAAAACTATACTCAACCTAACAGGTTGATTTATAACCCAGAAGACCTAGAGCTGAGACTGACATGGTTTTCAAAAAAATTGGAATAAAACATAAAAAATATTATATTTAATTTAAAAGTAAAAATCTTCATCAAAAAACTAAATTGGACAAAACTCAAAAAAAAAAAAAAAAGCTTTAGGTAACATGTGTTTTTTTCAAAACGAATGGAGAATCTCATAGGAAGTGAGAAAAAAACTATGAAAACATTTGAGGATGAAACTGAAAAAAAAAAAAAAAAACAATCAAATCTAGTCGAACCTTTTATACTTAGATCAATTCTTTAGAGCCACAAATCATTAAATTCCATGCTTAGACTCAACTAAAAAGATTAATATAAAATAAATTTAATGTTGAAAGGTAAAATAAATTAATTTAATTTAAAAAATATTTTAAAAGAGATTGTCTAATTATGTCAGTTAATATCTTCATAATTTGCAAAGTTGTTTCTTATGAAAATCATATATGTTGAAAATTTGCTTCATATGGCAGTTACACAAATGCCAAATGAAGCAAATTTTCCAACATCTCAAATACACTTATGGGATTTAACAAGTGTGCAACTGCGAAAAAAAAACATGAGAACGCACCTGAGACGTGTAATTGCCATTTAGCAGTTGAGTTGAAAAAAAAAATAAAAACATGATAGAGGCAATCAAATGTTGGTTAATTGTTAATATAAACATTTACAAATACATTATATTGTTGTCAGCTTCCATCTTGATGACATACAACGTTTTACCCTGGACGATGTTGCCGTTGGATTCTTTAAGTTTGTCACTGCATTGAACGGGATGAGAATTCTTAATCTTGAGCTGAGCTGCTTAGCATTAGTTTCTTTAGTCCGAGGTGTGAGTTTGAAGCCCCTGTGCTTCTTTGCATTTAGGCTTGCAACTCTAATAAGAGAAGGTTTACGGGACAATGAAGCTCGTGGGGACGCTAGTCCTCTAGCAACACCACCGACTGATCTTCTTGGAGGAAATGAAGCTCGTGGGGACGCTAGTCCTCTAGCAACACCACCGACTGATCTTCTTGGAGGAAATGAAGCTCGTGGGGACGCTAGTCCTCTAGCAACACCACCGACTGATCTTCTTGGAGGAAATGAAGCCCTTGGGGATGCTTGTACTTTCTTTGCAGCTATTTTGGAGGTCCCTTGCTCTGCTTGATATTGATGTCACTATTCCTTCTGCTACCTAAAACTCTTGAAGCATCAGGAGAAGACAAGTTTGGATTTAAGGAACTAGCTTGTTTCGCAGATGAGTTCAGTTCTTTAGATTTCGACAACACTTGTTTCAGAGAGACCTTCGGTTTTTCAGAAGATGATGCTAAATCGTGCGTAGTGATGCTTGGAGTTGACTTGACCTCTGAATTCTTCCTCCTCCCAACGGCTGAAGTCTTCGTCTTTGTCTGAATTTCACTTAATCCTGAACCTTGGATGCCAACGGATTTAGTTGATGAACTGACCTCTGAACTCCCCGCAGCTGATGTCTTCTTCCTCGTCCAAGTTTCACTTGACCCTGAATCTTGGCTGTCAGCTGATTTAGTCGACCCTTCCTGTGTCATTGTTTTTTTTATTGACCAGAACTCCTCTTGAAACAGGACTTTTCCCATCGAATGATTTTGTCAGAGACAACACAACTGATGAATTTTTCTTAGCCAGAACTTCTCTCAACATTGAGCTTCGGCTGTCAAAAGACTACGCTAATAAACCTGTTGGCTTCATCCTCTTAGCCAGGACTTCTGTGAACAGTGGAGTTTGGCTATAAACTGACTTGGTTGACACTTGTCGCTTGATGATCTCGGGACTATTACTTGGAAATGGGACTAGGCTTGGCCTTCAACCACTGAAGTCCTCTTTTCCTCTGTCGGAGACTGTGCCAAACTTTGGTCATGTGGTGGTTTCTTTATTATCCTTGTTGGAAACGGACACCTTGCCTTCTTCTCGAATCGAATGCGTGTTGCCTCCCATATTTACAAAATCATGACCCGAAGAATTTTCTTTCTTATCTCCTGTTAAAATAAAATAAAAAATATTATTTTAATATATTCTTAAATAAAAATATTATAAAAAATAATTAATACCAAACACTCTCCTCCTCTTGAATCACCTCCATCAACCTCGGCAATTGTTGGGGTCAGTACTGCCAGACTGATGCTCTGCTCAGCCATAGATAGGACACATACAGATGAAGAGAACAAAAGCAACAACCCTGAAAACCAAACACATCTAGTTATGATCGATGGTGGTTTATGAATAATGGACCATGCAGAAAAGTATTTCCGGTATCACTTATGCTAAAATTGAACCAAGGAGGAGAACTCAGAAAAATCTAACCTGATATCACAGTGAGTAAAAAAACTTCGAGGTGGGGAAATCTCAATCTTCAACCCTGAAAAGCGAGCAACAGTACTCCATTTACCTTTTATCAGTATAAATCTCTTGTAAGCCATGGAAAAATGTTATCGAAATCCCAAGCCAGATGGAATAATATAATAATAATAATTTTACGAATTTCAAGTAATTGGATGAATTTTAAGATAAGGATTGATTTTATGATGAAATTCCATCCTTGGATAATGGCATTTCTGCTTCTCTCGCTCGCTGCATAATAAAGCATTGTTGGCAAGAAATAAAAATAAAAGGTTAGGAGACGATGTCACCTAAAAACCTACTTTTCATCACCAAAACAAACATACAGACGATGATCGTTTATGTATGTTATCGTCATTTAATATAGAAATTTATGTATGTTACGACTGTTTGTTTACTGGAAAATATAATTTTATAAAAAAATAATTCTTTTAAAAAGTAAATTATTATTTAATATTTGGTAATATTATAAAAACAATAAGTAGAAAAATAATTTTCAATATTTAGTTATGTCATGAAAATGAGCTGGAAAATAACTTATTAATGTTTTTTTTCAAGATTATTAAAATAATAAGGAACAAATCTTATAAATTAAAAGGTTAAATGAGAATGAAATTGAAAAAAAAATCTAATTTTATAAATTATCTCAAATAAAATAAATAATAATTAAAATAATATAGATCAAATCTAATAGATAAAAAAGTTGAAAGATGATGAAATTAAAATAATAATTATAATTTTATAAATTATTTCAAATTAAATAAATAACAATCAAAAGAATAATGATCAAATTTGATAAATAAAAAAATTTAATTTAAAAAATGATAAGAAAAAAAATAACAATCATAAAAATAAGAACCAAAGTTAATATAAAAATCAAATTAAATCAAATTCTATGGGATGAAATTGAAAAAAAAGATTTAAAACAAAATATATAGCAATCAAAAGTTTGATCAAATTTGATATAATCAATAAATAATAAGATATTTCTAAATTTTTTATAACTTCTGTAAAGTATTTTCTGTTTAGAATAAAAATATTTTTTTGAAAATTAAGTGAAATGTTTCTTTGACTAAAAAGTATTTTTTATTAACTAATTTTTTTAATGATAAACAAATACAAAAAAAATTAAAAAAATTATTTTAAAAAAATTTACTTTTCATGAAAATCAAACTAATTTATGGATGTGTCAAATCTCAAGTCTAAGCTTTCTTCAATATTATATAATGTGTTACTAAACTCCTACGTCACATCTTATCCATTATTCTTTGTTCCAAGTTTAACATAAGGTATTGATTATTACTTCTAACAATACTTGTTACTTTCTTTACCAATGAATCTCTTCAAGTAAGTTTGAGTGTCAATCAATATTATATATATATTTTTTAAGATGTTTGGTGAAGTATACCGTACAAACTATATAGGTATTAAAAATGATAATTTTTAATAAAATATTTATTTTTATATTTTAAAAATATTTTTTTATTATTGTTTTTTATTTTCATATTGTTTTAATGTGATAATATAAAAATATTTTTAAAAAAATAATAAAAAAAATATTTAAATAATCTTTTATATATATATACACACACACATACTGGCAAAATTTGTATGCAATTCCACAATTAAAAAATTATAGGGTGTGTTTGGTTTCAACAAACCAGACATATGAAGGCTTAAAATAATCTCCCTGTTCCATGAATATATCTTTGTCTACTTGGATCAACCAGTATTTTCATTGTTAGAAAACTCGAGCTTAAGCCAATGACCTATAGCTCTCAATCAATTGTCACTAGATATAGAAAGTCCTTAAGCAGAAGAAACCCTTTAGGGTTTCCGGTGACTCATAACTATTCATTTGCTTAAATGGCAAGATAAAGCTGTAGAAAACAAATAAAACCTGTTTGATGGAGGAATAATGTTAGGTCCAAGAATTATAAATGAATTCTGGCAATTTAAGGAACCAGGAAAACCTCCACAAATACACACGACACAATTAAAATTCAAAGGATGTCTTTTATTTCTAATACTCTTGCCTTTTATAAGGATTTTACAGACTTGCAATAAATAGTAAATAACTGACTCTCTTAATTAGTATTTAATAGAAAATAACTGACTCATTGTTTCAAATAATAAATTACGTAACAGCTGAATTGAAAATAAGCATAACAGACAAAATACCATTTAATAATTAAGTAATTCCTTAGCTTATGTGGCCTCATTTTACTTAAATATTTTGGGCATGTAACATAACCTTTCCCTTCAGAAGAACTCGCCCACAAGTTCGGGATATGTCTTACTCGGCTTGTCTCCATCCATCTAGGTGGCATCTTTCTCATTAGCTCCCTTCCATTGAAATAAAAAATCAACTCCTGCTCGATTTCTCTTTTTCTTGAGCCTTTTATCCTATATTTTTTTTGGTTTGGGGGTCAATATACCTTCTTCCATTACTGTCGACAGCTTAGGGTTAGGGCTTAATTGAGTTCCAATCTTCTTCTTGAGGCAGAAGATATGGAATACTGGACAAATCTTGGAGTCTTTGGGTAGATCGAGCTTGTATGCAACTTTCTTAATTTTTTGAATGACTTGGAAAGGCCCGAAATACCTTGGAGAAAGCTTTAAGTTCCTTCTCACTGCCACAGTCATCTATCTGTAGGGTCTTAACCTCAAATAGACCCAATCCCCCACACTATATTCCCTTTCTGTTATCTTTTTATATGCGTATAACTTCATTCTTATTTGAGCTTCTTGCAGGTTTTCCCGTGCTAGGGTAAGGATAAAATCTCGACTTTACATTTCATCTTCAACTATTTGTACTGTCGTGGTCCCAGGCTCATATGGAAGGAGTCGTGGTGGTTCTTGTCCATAAACGATCTCAAAAGGAGTAAACCCCATGGAGAAGTGCTCTGAAGTATTGTATGTCCACTCGGCTAGGGATAGCCAACTGACCCAATCTTTGGGTTTATCGCCGGTAAAGCACCTGAGGTACCCTTCTAACCACGTATTCATTACCTCTGTCTGCCCGTCAATTTGAGGATGATATGTCAAACTCATTAGCAGCTTAGTTCCACTTAAATGGAAGATTTCTTTCCAAAAATTACTTGTGAATATTGCATCTCGATCATTGACTATGCTTTGTGGTATACCATGTAATTTGAATATGTTTTCCACAAATGCCTTTGCTACTGCTGTTGTTGTATATGGATGTGCCATTGGTAAGAAATGATTGTACTTGTTGAACCTGTCTACTATCACCATGATTACATTGTATCCCTTAGATAATGGTAACCCCTCTATGAAGTCCATACTAATATCCACTGATACTTTACTTGGTATCGGCAGAGGCTGCAAAGCCCCAGCTGGTTTGAGGTTCTCTGTTTTGTTTCTTTGGCATACCTCACATTCTCTAATGAATTTTCTGATGTCCTTTCTCAAGCCATGCCAAAAAAAATTTCTTTTAAGTCTGAAGTGAGTTTTCTGTGAACCAGTATGCCCTCCCATAGGGCTACTATGGAATTGATGCATGACTTGCTCCTGCTGTATCTTTAAGCTTCCCAAATATAGCCTCCCTTTGTAGAATAAAACCCCCATCTAACCTGATACTTGAGGGGATCAAGATCACCTTGATGGTGTTGGTTGAGTAACTGTTGCAACTGGGGATCTTGGTTATATACTTGATGGAGTCCTTCCCACCAATTAACAGTAACCATACTAATGGCCTTGGCTTCTCCACGGTTAGTAATAACCCCTTCTGGTTCTGTACTATTCCCCTGGTCTAGTAACCTGGATAGAGTATCTGCTGCTTTCTTTCCTTTTCCACTACGATATTCCACACTAAAATCAAAGCCTAATAGCTTTGTTATCCACTTTTGTTGAAAAGGAGTTCCAATCTTTTGTTCCAAAAGGTGCTTTAGAGCTTGCTGGTCAGTCCTTACTTTAAATATGTGTCCCAGCAGATAATGTCTTCATTTTGAATTGCCAACACAAGAGCCAAAAATTCTTTTTCATAAGTGGATAAGAACAAATTTTTACCTTTTAATGCTTGGCTTAAATAAGCTAGAGGCCTCCCTTCTTGCATTAAGACTGCTCTCAATCCAATTCCAGAAGCATCACATTCTATCACGAACATTTTGGAAAAATCTAGTAAAGCAAGAACATGAGGAGTCACTATAGCTGCCTTTAAGGCTATAAAAGCTTGGTTGGCCTGCTCACCCCACTTAAAGGAATTTTTCTTGAGTAAGGCAGTTAGAGGAGCTGCAATACTTCCATAGCCTTTTACAAACTTCTTGTAATAACCCATTAACCCCAAAAATCCTCTTAAAGCCTTAGGATTCTTAGGTTCAGACCACTTCATCATGGCTAAAATCTTTAATGGATCTGCTTTGACTCCTTCTTTGAAAATAACATAGCCCAAATACTCCACTTCTCGACAGCCAAAGATACATTTTGAGGCCATAGCATATAGTTGATGTCGTCTCGAGACTTCTAAGACAGCTCTTAAATGCCCCACATGTTCTTCAACAGATTTACTGTACATATGTCATAAAAAAAACTAGCATAAATTTCTTGAGATATGGTCTGAATATCTCATTCATCAATCCTTGAAAGGTTGATGGGGCATTGGTGAGCCCAAAGGGCATTATTAAAAACTCATAATGCCCCTCGTGGGTACGGAAGGCAATTTTGGGCACATCTTCAGTCTTCATTCTGATTTGACGGTAGCCCGACCGCAAATCAAGTTTAGAAAACATCTCAGCACCATTAAGCTCATCTAATAATTCATCTATATTAGGAATGGGAAACTTATCTTTGATGGTATCTTTGTTGAGAGCTCGATAATCAATGCACATTCGCCAACTTCCATATGCCTTCCTCATTAAGAGGACTGGTGAAGAGTATTGACTTTGACTTGGTTTTATGATCCCAGCCTTTAGCATTTCCCTGACCAGCTTCTCAATTTCTTCTTTCTGATAGTAAGGGTATCGATAAGGCCTAACACATGTTGGCTTAGCTGCTTCTTGGAGTTAGATCTGATGGTCGTGACTCCTTGGAGGTAGGAGTCCAATGGGTTCAATAAACACTAACACTATTTTGAATTCATTCAAAATAGTTTATAGGGCAGGCTCTACTAGTGCACCTCTTGAACTATCATTGATCTTCATAAATTGCAGCCATATTCCTCTCCTTTCTATAAGGTTAACCTTGCTCAGACTATATTCTTCCTTAATGGCTTCCTTGGGTAACCTCAAGCCTTGCAGAAATAATTTTTCTCCATCCACAAAAAAACTCATACTTAAATCAGCAAAGTTCCACTGAATAGTTCCCAAACTTCTTAACCAATCTACCCCTAACACAACATCACACCCACCTAGGGTCAATAAGAACAGATTGGCTAAAACTTTACAGCTTTGTATTTTTAAAAGAACCGCCTTACAACAACCTTGGCAAGGAAGGGTGTCCCCATTAGCAACTTGGATTGCCAGTTGGCCTTCCTCCACTTGTAGTTTTGCCCTCTTTGCCATATTCACGTCAATAAAACTATGTGTACTACCGGTATCAATGAGAACAATAACTGAACATGTCCTAATTTTCCCAACTAATCTCATAGTTTTGGGAGAAAGTGCCCTTACAATGGCATGCAAGGATATGCCCAATCGATCAGCTTGTTGGACTGCAGGTATATTCTCTATATCAGGTTGAATAAATGCCTCTTCTTCTTCTCCCTCCTCTTTGAATTCCATTCCCTCGAGTAAGTATAATTTGGGTCTACTGTATTTGTGTCCTTGATGGTACTTTTCATCACAAAAATAACACAGACCTTTTTCCCTTCTTTCTTGCATTTGGTCAGGACTTATACGCCTTACAGGATATGGGTTTCTTCTCTGGAATGGTGGGTTATATCTTGGTTGTTGGGGGGGTGGAAGTTTAAGTGCTGGGTTTGGGGCTAATAATTTGGGTATAGGATTTTGTCCACGTAGTCTGAGAGGGGTGGATTTGAATGAGGGTGTATATAGGTTGTTTTGGCTGGAAGTGTTTCGGTGAGGAAAATATTTTCTGGTTACTTCCTCTTCTTATAGCCGCGCCAAACCAAAAGCAATAGCAAGAGTATTTAGTTTGAACTTGGTAACAATAATTCGCAATTCATCTTTTAAATCACTTAAAAAGGTGCTTCTACGAAACTCTTCACTTACCCTACTTATTTTATTGGACAGGATCTCAAAATTTGTTTGGTAATCCTCTATGCTCCTTGTCTGCCTCAATTTGGTGAATGCTCCTATTGGATCCTCATATGCTGAAGGTTCGAATCTGGTGCGAAGAGACTCCAAGAAGTCACCTCATCTGGTCACTGAGCTGGATTCTTGTAACCAATAATACCAAGTCAGCGCCTTCCTTTCCATGTGAAAAGAAGCAATTTCCAGCTTGTGGTTCTCTAGGGTCTCAAAATAATTAAAAAAACCGTTGCGCCTTCAAGATCCATTCGCTGGGATCTCCCCCATCAAAACGAAAATCCAATCAAAGAGATCAAGCTTGAATTCCCCCATGTCCATTAAACAAAGGATTAACATTTACTTTAACACTGTTAGAAGTCCCTTCCCCTAAATTGGTTTTAGTTGTAATTTGTACCAAGCTATCATAGCTTGATGCAAAATTATTGAGTTGTTGTAGCACTCCTTCAATTAGCATTCCATGCTTGGATTGCTCTTCTTTCAGGGCAGTGGTTGCCCCTTGTAAATTGTGTACTGCTTCAAATAACTGGGATAGTCTTGTTCCTTCAGCCATGTCGCAAGAACACCAGCTCTAATACCAACTTGTTAGGCCCCAAGAATTATAAATGAATTCTGGCAATTCGAGGAGCCAAGAAAACCTTCACATATGCACACAACACAATTAAAATTCAAAGGATATCTTTTATTTTTAATACTTTGCTTTTTATAGGCATTTTTCAGACTTGCAATAAATAATAAATAACTGACTCTCTTAATTAGAATTTAATAGAAAATAACGGACTCATTGTTTTAAATAATAAATTACATAATAGCTGAATTGAAAATAAATATAACAGAAAAATACCCTTTAATAATTAAGTAATTCCTTAGCTTATGGGGCCTCATTTTACTTAAATATTTTGGGGGTGTAACAAATAATCTGCTTTTAATGGTATAAAGCACTCCAAGAACAAGGCTACTTCGACACTTCAACCTTTTGAATCTCGTATCATTTAAAACATCTACAGCTAGGGACATCAAATCTATGTATTTTATGCTAGGGCAATGTGGATTTATCAAGCACTGCATATACATGTGTGTAAATTTATGGCAGCGAAACTCATTGGCTAAATTTATCTGTCATGCTGTCTTCTTCCGGCCTGACGCAGTCTTCTTCACTGCTCCCACCGAGACCAAGAACTGATCAAGAGATGACAAGGTCTTCATGTCATCCGGTGGGAAGTAACTCGCCGCCTTCCCCATAATTGATGTAAATAGAAGAGAAAGTGAAGGCCGAGTAATATATCGCTCTCCCAAGAGGTCATCTAGGAATGCAAACGCGGCTAAAAATTCAGACCTGCCTGTGTTTATTGGAGCAGCAAAATGAGCAGGAATTATCCTCTTGAATTTCCAGTCTCGGACAATACTATCAATCCAATCCCTGATCTGCGATTTTAACAAGCAAGAAATATGTCATAATATCGAAAAAGCTGATCACACTGAAGTTCAAAAAACTTGGGCTGGCTCTATGCGCTCTAGAAGGTTGATAATTCAGATGTGTTCATCATATGTTTACCTTTTGGTTTGATAGTACTAATCACGGCATGCTATAACCAGGCAGATTGATGGTCTGTAGTTGTTTTCACCTTTTAGGCCTATATAATCACAGCATACCAAACCAGGTAGAGTGATGGTCAGTAGTTCTCACTTTTTAGGTCTATATAATCATCTCAGCCCAGCTATGAGAGCTCTAATATTCCATCAAAGTCGTTTCTTTACCTTTTCAGGAACTTTGCTGAAGACCAAAGTCTTCACCATGGGTGAAACAATCAACTTTTGTGACATCTGAGCGAAGCTAGTATTAGGTTCCAAAAGATTAGATGGGCCAAGAAACAAGATCTGGAGGACCATTCTTTCCCATCCTGCACCAAGAACTCGATTTGTTCAACATAATGCATTCACGCTTACCCTCAAACTGCATTCAACACCATATTCAGTTTCACTTATAGGAAGTGGAATTAAAAAACTAATAACCTTTTTGCCGGTTCATCTGGTTATCAACAACTGGTTCCTGAGGGATTTCCTTCCCTTTGCTGAGAAGTTTTGCAGCCAAGCCATTCTTTGCTGATGCTAACAAGGATTCTTTGCTAATACATTCAGGTGGCTTTCTTGGGCCAAAAATTACAGCATCTGTCACCAGTAGTGTTCTTGAAAGCTTGTGATAGAAAGCTACGTCAACATACGGTCCAATTCCTGAAGTAATCCGTCACATATTTGTTTGAATCATGATTCATCCAAATGAAGTTTGATTCATTGTATGTGCAATCTACATTGCCAACGTCTGGGGAGCTTAGAACTTTTTGTTCAATCTCATCAGCCCAGGGGTAGACATATCCTCATCCTTCAAGGTTTTGGCACAAAAAATCCCAAAGAACTCGAGTGGCAAATTCAGGGGCCAACTCCACTGCCTTGATGCCACCCATGTATGGGCACGAGGAAATTTCTTGAAAACAGGCCAACGAAGATTTTATGCTCATAAGCAAATGTAGGCAGGATGATGTTTTCGACTGGAGCTCCCAACTCCTTCAAAAGCTGGCAAGATAAGATCACTCCTCAAAACGAGACCTAATTGGCAGAAGGTCAGGATACATTAAATAACCAAATATAAGACATAATTGATTTCCCTGCAGTTGGTTCTTATTTCTATAAACTATCAAGACAATTTAAGTGACGAGCTCTGAGTTTTTGGAGCTCATTTCACCATTTTTCTTTTATTTTGGATTTGAGGGTAGAAAATAGAAGTACTGACCGTCAGGTATTCGATGTCTAAACATGAACTAGCACCCAACTGGTGGTTTTCATATATGTGGGCAACGTAAACATAGACCTATATGTTAGATCTCCTTTAACAGGTTCCACAGGAATAGTCAAATAGATGCCAGGACGAATAACTAATTTTAATCATTTTGCATCTCCTACTTCATATACCATATGCTGCTGTAGAGTTGAGGAAAAAAAAAATCAATTATAACTTATGGAAAGGATCCACCATTTTGCTATCCATCGGTAAAAGTGGTGTTATTGGATCATCCATAAAAGACTGATCAGTTTTGCCCCTATTACTCGGTGACCCATTACCAGACTTGACGATGCAATCAATGGCATATGGCACTGTCCTTGAATGCCTTCACAATACTGAACAAAAACAGGTAGCAAAAAGACATTTCTTATGCTACAGAAACAAACTAAAATCCACACACCTCAAATCCTTCATTGCAACAAATAAGACTAACATTATCTTGTTAAAGAGTAAAAGGGTACTCGAGATAGAACCTGAATACACTCCTTCGTTGGAGCAATGGGTGCGTGGACCCATAATCCTCCAGATTTGAGTTTAATGACTGTCATTCGAATGTTAGTTGACACTCTGCTGAACCTAATGCTTGCTCTTGTTCGAATAGCCCTATACATCCGGATCTTCACAGCCTAAAGACATAAAACAGAAGATAACAGACCTTCTAGCTACAGTTTACATTAGCATCCAAAAGAATTGTGCCTTTTACAATACTTATGTTTTCCATACATCTCAAATACAACTCTTTCTCTACTAACTGGAGTAGTTTAATCAGAACAAAGAATATTTCTCTTTTCTAGACTGATGGAATTTCCCCATGTGGGGTTTAAAATGAGGACCTCATTTTAAAGGAACTGCTGCTCCACGAATTCATCTAGAGATGCTTCCCATTTATCAAGGCATATGACAATGAAACGGAACAATTTACTCAACATATTATCCATCTCTTAGGCTGACGTCTTTGGTCTCATAATTCATATTCATTCATGGAATGGAACTCCAGTATTCAGGGGTTCTATGATCTAGATTGCATTATCCAAATATGTTATTGGTTTCCAATTCCAAATGCAGAATTTAGAAATTCATGAAATTTTAATTGTATTTCAGTTTTCTTGAGGACAGTACAAAGTGATTTCAGGTGTCTGATGTTATATTTAAGTTTTTGAAGAATGAGAAACTCAAACTGGTAGAACCCAAAG
This sequence comes from Populus tomentosa, assembly GCA_018804465.1. Lineage (NCBI taxonomy): Eukaryota > Viridiplantae > Streptophyta > Magnoliopsida > Malpighiales > Salicaceae > Populus > Populus tomentosa. The sequence goes on from CM031975.1 coordinate 10,590,658, forward strand.
GCTCTACAAGGAAAAGAAATTGCTTGAAAAGGCATCCTTCTTTGAAGCTGTTAACATACCTGCCATTCTTCTGGGCTATTTCAAATACAACATTTTCGAAGTTTATCAATAAAGAACTTCCATAATTTTCTAATGGTATGTAAAGAAGTAGCAAAGTTCAACCATAAATTGAAATTGAAACAGCTTTCCTTATAAAGCATTGAATTAAGTAGCTGAACAAAGTTAAGAAGTCCTGTGTTTCTTTATATAAAAGACATTTATTGGAGACCTCCTAAAGTATAAGTTCTTTATATTTTCCTTTACAAAAACTTTCAGTATTAGGAAAACATATTAACTAAGAAGAAGGTTCCATATGCCCAATCTACTTCACTGTTTGATGTAAAGGCGAAGTGCAAAACACCTGCTAGAATGATGGTTTACCTGATTATAGTTAGCAATGCGCAGCAATGCAGAATAAAGTATAAGCCCGCCAAGCAAGCAAAAACATCAACCACCACTAATTTGCACATCAAGAATTAAAAAGCAGAAACAAGATCATACATCAAAAAGTGACTTTACAGGTACATAAATTCTGTGAGATGGCAAGTACAACAGACTGGGAGTGATAAAACTTGAAAACAGACAAGTTTTGTCAATACACACAGCAAAGGACATATGTGCACAAGTATATTAAAGTCATAATTATCAAAACTTCAGCCATTCTCCATTATTCTTGAACAAAATCCTTAACAACCAAGCTGAAGATAGAGAAAGCTACCTCAGTCCTTATAGTGCGCCTATCAAGGAAAGGACCAAGAGGGAAAGGAAACCCTGTAAAGTTCAGATAAAACCTGCCGCCGCCGCCACTGTTGGTGCAGGTGCTGGTTGAGGTGTTGCTTGGAGCAGCAATCACCAAACTGAACTTGTCTGTTCTTTCTCTTCTGGGCTTTAACTGAGAAGAAACATCCTTCAGGGGGCCACCAAGAAAACTAGAATTTAAGTCTTTTAAAGAGGATGGTTTCTGCAGGGTCGCGGATTTAGGGCAAGAAATGGTTAAGGCTACTCCCATTTTTTTTGAAACAGTGGAAATTTTTTTATCAGGCCATGGTTGTTCTAAAAGGTTGTGGTGGGGTGTCCATAATGTCAAACAGAATCCGGAGTTGGAACTTCCCCGGCCATGTTTGTGACCCGTGGAGGTCTGTCCGCGTTGGATTTTCTGGGAATTTATTGTGTATGGGAAACGAAAAGGAGCAAAATAGTATTTTCTGTAGCACATTAAGACCTCAATTTAGGAGAGTTACCCCCCAAATAAATCAGAGCTAAGAATGCAGGCAATGCTGTAGCATCGAATCCTGATCAGCCATAATTTGGCACAAGGTTCACCATGTGTTCCCACAAATAGCATCCACTCCACACTTGCATGGCAATTTTTAAGACAACTCTATGCGCACGAAGCATAACTAAGAGCAGATAATCCAGTGACTGGCTTGATGACAACCAATTTTACACTGAAAGCTCGTTCTACAGTTTCTTTTCAAGCCAAAGCGAACCAAGTTGCTTGCACCAACATGATAGGTAAAGAACCGGTCTCCTACAAACAAAACCTTCACCTGTTCAGAAGTAACATCTGGGAAATGGATAAAAATCTATTTCAACTGTATTCCCAGAAGAGCTTCAGATATCCAAAAAGCATTCAGCTGGAATAGTATTTCCACACAGAAGACTGAAATGAAATAACTCTGGTTTTTATCACTTTCTTTCAAAACCCATCATAAAAAAAAAAATTCCTAGTTAGACACAAATCGAATAGAACCATAATAAAGATACAACCAAGAAATCAAGCTTTTGGGTGATAGCCCTCACACTTTACTAATATTTCAGATACTTACAAGAGCATTACACATCCATAAGGAAACAACTTTGGTGGGACCATTATTACCACCGAACCCCATTGTCACTACAAACAGCCCTAACACCAGCAAAATCCTACAAGAGCAGAAGAGCTTCTAACCATGGAAGATATAGGGGATAGTGGGACCAAGGAGCTTTGATGCCAACGAATGTAGTCTTGGAGACTGGAAAATCGTTGAATTACCAGGTTCACGTCACCAAGAAAAAGATGTGCGACTTTCTAGGTGCAAACTTCTATTCACAATGGTTACAGATTACGACACTAAATTGCATATCAAGTGATGATTTCTCCCACAAGCCAATCCAAACTAGGATAAGCAAAGTAAAGAATGAGAAACGATGGGAGGGCAAACAGAACAGTGATAAGAATGTACAGGGCCAACATGGTTGCACTGGCAGGTATTACATATAAGATGATCAAAAGGAATATGATGACCAATGGGAACTTTGCTGTCAGACTAACAAAGAAAGCCAGTGATTTCTGAAGGAAAGAATGTATTCTCTCCAAATTGAGGTAACTGTTGACATGACTATGATCATGGTGTGTCCCTGATGGTTCAGAGTGATGAATATATTGTCCTCTCCTGATGTTACCACGGCTTACCTGACTTCCATGAGCTAAATTACTGTCTGATGACCAGTGGGATTGGTGATCTTCACAGAAGGTGCCAGGAGACTTGTCTCTGTCACCATTCTTGCTCTCAACCATCCAAAGTAGAAAATAATTCTTGCGAGGAAATTTGAGGTTCCCTCTATAAACAAAGCGGAAAGATGATAAATTGCACCACGGGCAAGAAATAAAGAGAGGAAGCCGAATAGGTAATGTGGGGAATTTCACTACAGCCCATTGAAGCCCTAGGACGCAATTTTTGCAAAGAGTATGGCCACACCATAAAACATAAGGCACATTTTCCACAATATTGAAGGATTCCCAGCATATTGGGCACTCTAGAGCTTCTTCTCTGCTAACAACAGAAGATGCCTCATCGTCTGAGTATTCTGATGGGACTTGAGTAGGCTTTGTAGAATTGTTCATACTAACACTTCCAGCTAGGCAATTGGATGCAAAATTCAACATTTTGATTGGTGACAAATGACTATGCAAATAACATCACTTTCAATGGTTGTAGAAGCTGAACCATACAAGGAGTGACATTAACCATATATTCATACTGGATTGTCTTCTCTTGCTAATAATTTCCGAGTACTTCACCTGGAAGGAAAAATAAGAATCAGAATGACAACCAACTAAATTACATGTAATTTAGGCTGCCAGCTTCAGTTTGGCATCCATTTTCTACTTGAACTGCAATCTGATTATGTATAATAGAGAGATCTAGCTTTTAATCTTGTAAAAAGCAGATAATATCATGGTATCATCATAATAAGCTAAAATCTCCAAAAAGCAGAAAGCTAATTAGAAAGAAACAGGATAAGGGGTTAGTAATCCAAAATGAAAAAGAGGATGATGAAAAATTGACTTCATGGTGTCAGAGCTTCTAAACAGAACACCATCTCTTGTAATCTCAAATGAAAACTAGAAAAGAAAGGCTAAAATGACCCAAAAATGTGCGCATGTTTGCCAATATAAAAATTGTCAGGATAGATTACTTGAGCAAACATGCTGCTCTTTCATTGTTTCCCATTTAGAAAAATACATTCACTGGTTAACCTTCAATGTTATTTGAGCAAGCTGCATCCTTAAATCAATTTGCATTCTCTGCATGCAATGCCAGCTAGCTAGCAGCTACAGTTCACAAAGCAGAAGCAGAAGTTTGAACAACAAACAGTGACCATGACAGATACCAATAAACTGAACAAGATGTATATTTGCAAATTCTAATGCCAAACTATCAATCATTACCCAGAGAAGTTAATTATCCCAAAAATTCTTATCTTAGACCATCAAATCTAGATGTTATCCATTTATTAGATATGTGAACAGCTGAGAACTCACCTTCACGCACAAGCAAACATCCTTTTGCTACCCTAACTGAGCCCTATACTTTCAATCCCTGCATGATGGATCATGAAACCAATTAAGGTATTAAGTCAAACTTGCAAACAAAGATCACAGTTATGCAGTTGCGAAGATTGAACCATAAAACTTGTTTTCTAGTGTATCTAACAAATACAAATTCTTATCTTCCACCAACTTCAGCACTGCAAGGGATGTGAATGTAGAGAGAGCTAATTCAATAATTGCAACAACTTTCTACCACACCAGTCCTCATTTTGCATCCAAGTTTGCTTATGAATGTTAACTTGAACACATATGTGCTTACTTGCGCACGAGCTGGCGTGTGGGGACATTTTTGGTTTCCCAGAACCATGCATTTATGTTTGTTCATCTTTGCCAAGAGAACAATCCCTCCAAACGATGATATTTAGAATGAATTAATAGACCAACAATCTGAAATAAATCAAATACGACCCTCCCTTCAGACTCAAGCTCAAGCTCAAGCTCAAGCTCAAAATCACCCATATAACACAAATTAAAACTCGAATAAATGCTTCATAAGCCTTCGATTCAACAGTGCCAGACTAAATCCACTCCTAACAAAAACCGTAACGAATTTTCTGCTAACGTTAACCCCAAAAACATTAAAAAAAACAACTCTAAATTCTTAGTTCTTTTACCTTAGTAGATTCAACAAACAACAAGGAGCAAGAAAATTCAACAACTAATAGTAGATTGAGAGAAAACAAACAAAGCCCACTTCTTTTTTATCCTTAAAGAAACATTCCTAGCATTCAAAGAAGTAAAATAAAATAAAATAAACAACTGATCCATGAAAATCCAAGCTTGATGTAATTCTCTAATTAAAAAAAATAACAACTTTGAACACCAATCAGGAAAAAAAAAAAAAAAGAAGTTCGGTACGCACCTTACCAGTTTATGAAGAAGGGAATTTTAAGAGAGATTCTTGATACATGATGAGAGGGAAGGAACAAAAACTAAGAGGGTTCTGTTAAAGACGTGCATTGCTTTCTCCCTCTGTTTTGTTTATTTGAAGGAGAAGAGGAAGCAATATACAAATTTTTGGAATTTAAGCCGAGTAGAGATCAAACTAGATGGCCACTACGTCCAGTAATCTGCTCTATGTGACTGGTGTCGGTCATCTTCGTGATTGTTTAAGAGGTTGTTTGTTTTTGTAGCTGAGAAATCAAGTTGAAATTGAGTTGTGATTTTTTTAAAAAAAAAATATTATTTAAAATTAATATTTTGATATATTAATATTAAAAATAATTTAAAAATTAAAAATATATATATTATTTTTATATATTTTTAATAAAAATATTTAGAAAAGTAATCGCTGTTACAAACACTATCTAAATTTATGATAAAAAATGTTTTTTAAACTATTTTTTTATTTAAAAATATATTATAATAATATATATTTTTATTTTTTAAAAAATTTATTTTTGATATTAATATATTAAAACAATTAAAAATATAAAAAAATAATTTCAAATTAAAAACAAAAATTAAAAAATATAATCCAATTACAATCCCAAACATAAAAATAAGTATTTATAACTATTTTCTAAGTAAGTGGAGAGAAAAATTAATAATCCAAATATGTTAGATTACTATTATAATATACTCTTAATTTTTAATTTTGTGTTTTTAGAGAGTAAATTTTATTTTCCATACAATTTTTATTTTTATTTTTATTTTTATCTTTATCTCTGTGCTGTTGTTTTCTATCTCAAAATATACAATAAATAATTTGGTATTCATCTCTCATCACTCTTAATTATTTTCTATCATTAACTCTTAATTCTTTAATTTATTAACACACCAAATCATTTCCAAAAACTAACTTTTATGTTTTTAAAAATTACTTTCGTAAGAATTTATCTCCATTTTCTTAATCCCATACCAAACGACACCTTAATGTTAGTAAGTACCCATGTTCATTCATGATTTCTTTTTAACTAATTTTTTGTAACTTACTTTTAGAATGAAAACATAATTATTTTATTAATATTAAAAAATTACAACAAAAATTATTATTATCTCTGTCAAAAAACTCAAGCAGCTTCAAGGTAAGATTTATATTTTAAAAAATTAGTTAATCTTTTAGTTTTAAAATTCTGATCCTTTTTCCCCATGAGATGGCCAGTGCCTGGTGTTTATTACTCGTAAACAAATTTTATTTGATGAATTTAAAGATTCTCTGATGGTTAAGTTAATGACTTTTGAGAGAAAATACAATAATTTTACAGAGATATACAATAGAAATAAATATCCAGTAGAGAATAGAGATTTTAAACTTTTTATTTAAAAGATTTATATTTTATTTATAGCTCATGAGTCTTCTTATGGAGATGAAGGATTAAAGTGTAATATTGTCCAGATAGTATTTGTTGGGTTTCCCTGATATTATACATAGAGCGGAAACTATAAAACAGAATTATTTGCCCCTAGAATCCTGTTAGATAGATCTAAAGTTGTTTAAGGATTTATTACTTAAAGATCTAATCTTCTTCGGCTTTGAATAATTCCTTGAAGACTGGATTGTAGCAAATCATAAGTTGTCCAATTATCCAGCCTTTAACAGTAATCCATACAAACCACCCGAGAAAAATCTTATAAATCCCTATTTACAAGAGAGGGGTTGTTATGAAAGTGTTAGCTCTAATTTTGTGTTTACATAGTTTTTATGTCTAATAGACAATCACTCCTCTTTTTTTACTTATAAAATAATAGGCTTATCTTTATATTTATAACAAATCTTAAAAACCCTATAAATGATAGAATATCTATTTGTCTCTTAAATAATATCCATATATTATTTAAGGATAATTTTAGAAATTTAATCAATTAAGTCCTTAATTAATTTTTCTAGGTCTAGAAATATAATCCCTATATCAATTATATTCTAATCTTTAATTTCTAAAATATATTTTAATCAAGTATTACATAATTAAATCATCACAGATTAATTTCCGACTAAAGGTTCTTAATGTGTATGACCCATTAGGTTTCTAATATGTTGATCCAAATATAAAATATAATGATAATTAAATAGAATTAAATAAATTAAATAATTTAATTTATTATCAATTCATCAATTGATTAATTTATATTTGAAGATCAGATGCATCGTGCAACATTTCATGACCCCCAAATATTAGAAAAATCATTAATTGTTTGACTTAACCTTTCAATGATCAATTTCTCAATATAATTAATATTCTTTCATCAATTATGTGTTTCGATTTAATATAAAGCATGGAGTATACCTACCATGTTAAATAATATTTGTTCTCTACATAATAGTTATTGATTATTTGAAAAAGATTTGAAACTCTTTTTAAATCTTATTCTACCTTTGCCAAGTATTTCTTAGTTAGTATTATTTGAGAATAAATGGATTATTTTCCTTAATTCACCTAAGATGACTCTTAATCACTCAAACACCTTCATATAGTTCATGCTACACCCAATGTCTGACTTTTCATTACCTCGATTAAGATAACATGTGGCAAGATCTAAGCATAATATTCTGATACGGTTCAACCTTGTGATACGACTCAAGTAAGGTCAGATTTGGATTTTGGCGTAAAAAGTGCAACAATCCAGGTTTACGGTAACTGTCATAATTATCAATCTGATCGTTGGATCGGACTAATATTTTATGTGGACTCTCCAGACATGTTTTTCTACTTTAGGTTAAAAATTCAGATCAATCAGGGTTTGGGAATGTGCTGCAATACTGGTCAATAGAGGTTGTATGAATTTTGTTATTTACTTCCATTTGACTTGTGGACTTTCTATTTGGATAGGATTCTTTTCCTACAAGGATGTAGCAGCTGGTTTTGAGAATTTCCTATTTCCACAAGGATCTTTGATGAGCTGCAATATAATCTACAAGTGTGGCAAGGATTCATTACTGTTTTAGAATCCTTTTCTTATAAGGATTCCTCATTCATCCTAGTTACACAAGAAAAGAAGGGTTGGTGGTATTTAATGACATATTAGTTGTTTTTATTATTTTCTTTAATGTTTGGGCTTAATTAAAACTTTGTTTTGAGTTAGGGTCCAAGACTTGTTTGGATCAGGTTGTGACTTTTTTAGTTTAGGGTTTTTTGGTCTATTTTATATAGGGGTCAGTTCAACCCACAAGGGTAGATCCATTAAGGTTACTTTTAAGAACTATTTACACATATATAACCTAAATTTTAGCAGCTTTGATGATTATTACTTGTGGATTTTTAGTTTTAACGTGTGAAAGTGATTCTTGCATTTTTCAGTTCTTGAACGAACTGAATTTGACTTATCGAAGATTAACTGGCTTCGTGGCGTCATTCTACTCATTCCAATAGTGTTGGTGCCTTGGGGCAGGTTTTCATTGTGTCACACTCCTATCAGACCTATTTCAGCTTTTCGGGATCAGATCTCAATTTTGATTGTGGATTGCGTAACCACACGATCACGAGGTTCGCATCATATTCTTTATATAAGATGACTTAGTGATCTTAAGTCTAAGAATCACTTACACAACCGTCATATGAGCATTTCCATAAATATAGGTGATCTCTCCATATGAAATTATCATGCAGGTTAGTTCATTGTATATGTTTTATACCAAGGACTCACATATTAGTTCTAGATATCCCTTATACCTCAATTTATGAGAACAAACTACTTTTATCCTCTGAAATTTATCTTACTCTAGATTCATTAATCTAATATTATATGAATATTAAAGATAAATTAAACTTTTATTAATAATAAATATGTATTTACATTAATATAATAATTCCACATGTAACTAACTGATTGACTACATAAGATATTAAATTAACAATATCTCACTTGTACTAAAGTTAATCACTCATGTATCTAATTTGGTGGAAAGATGAAGTATTAACGTCTTGGGTAGGAAGCCACTCGAGAAGCTTTTCAGTGAAAAGCTGAAGAAAAAGATGAATAATCAACCCCAAAACGACGTAGTTTTGATAAAGTTCATTTTAGTCCTTCGATTTCTGATTTTGCTCAATTAAACCCCTGATTAGCTTCAAACTTTAAATTTTATTCAATTTCCTCTAAACAAACTTCATTTTTAGCCCTAAATTTTAGCGCCTTTTTCATTTTGATCATTAGTTTTGGATTTCTTCAACTTAATCTCTAATTAACCATTAAACTTTCAAATCTCTTCAATTCCAACCCTGATTTCAGCTAATTAAGTCCCTAAAGTTTGACATCTTTTTTTCAAAATGATTTTTGGTTGTGAATTTCTTCAATTTAGCCCTTCTTTTCAAACTTAATTGCTATGCATGTTCATTCAATAATCATGTAACTTGACCTTGAATTTTTATTGTCTCTCAAGTTTTGGGTAAAACAGGGTACAATTTAAATCTTAGATTCTTTCATACTAAGCTATTTTAGGATCCAGTATACACGCATGGATTGAGATAATTTAAGCAACCTTATATATCTATCTCCATAGATTTTTATGTCCAATATATAAGTTGCTTCTTCCAATTTCTTTATAGATAAATTATTGAACAACCAAAACTTTACTAATTAAAGTAAATGTATGTCATTTCTAAAGATATCATCTATATATAATATTAGAAAAACAACAATATTCTCATTAACCTTTTGTAAACACAAGGTTTATCCATATTTTTAATTAAATCAAATATATTGATTATACCATCAAAATTGGATATTTTTACACCTTAAAGCTTGCATAACATATTTGTACTTTTCCTTTAATGTTAGTCTTTTTAAAAAAAAACCCACTTAGATCCATTAGGTTTTATTCATTCAGATGGATCAACCAAGTTTGAAACTTAGTTAGCATATGAAGTCCATAACTTCAAGTCATTTCTTAGAAAAAATATCATATATTACTTCCAAGTAATTGGTATGCAAATCAATTATGAGCAAAATATCATTCACAATTTTCATGAGAAATCCTTGTCTCATTGATGCATGACATGTCATACCAATTTTATAGAGATTTTATGTTTCTTAAGGTTCAAGCTAAACCATTCAATGTTTTAGCTTTATGAATATATTTCATCTAAATATAATGTTCTAAATGGTGTGGAGAATTTCATTCTCTTTTAGAAATTTGACTAAAATTCAATTTAATCCTTTGTCTTTTATTTGCATTTCTAATTGACTTCAAACTTTTAATTTTATGTGATTTACTCTTGCCAAACTCAAATATCAACCCTGAAGTTCAGCATCTTTTCATTTTGATCCTTGATTGTAAATTTATGCAAATGATCCTCAATTAACCATTTAACTTCTAATTTGCTTTAATTTCACCCTTGTTAATTTGCTTCAATTTCACCCTTGTTTTCAACCAAATTAAGTCCTCGAATTTAACATCTTTTTCAAAAAGATAATTGGTTGTGAATTATTTAATTTAACCTTTGATTGACCCTAAACTTTGATTTTCTCAATTTTATCCTTGATTTCAATCAATAGACTTTGTAAGAATTAAGTTTGGTCCTTTAAAATTCCAATCTTCTCAATTAATACCAAATTGAGCTTTAATTTTTCACCAATTAAGTCCCTAATAAAATTAATTTGACCCATTAAAAGTATAATTAAATCCTTGCACCTAATGAAATATTTTAATTTGACCAAAACTAATTCTTAAACATAATTAAATTTTTAATTAAGCCCATTATTAAATCAAATTGGTCTATTAAAAATCTAATTGAGTCCTTGTATTTAATTGTTTTTATGCAAATTCATCCAATAATCATTTAATTTGATATTGAATTTGCATTGTCTCTTTAATCTTGGGTAAGATGGGGTACAATTAGTCTTTTAATTTTGTCCAAAACTCTAGCTTGATTCTTTTATACATTTGAAACCCTTATTATCCTACTTTTACCAAGTTGCTAGTTTTTGTTATTATTATTTTTTAAAAGGAAAAGGGTAAATTTGAGTGGAGAACCTAAAAATGGGTTATGACAACGTCAAAGTCCTTCTTCACAAAACTGAAATATATTTCTTTTGAGAAATAAATCTTTAATAACTAAATCTTCATTTGCTTTGCATCTTGAACTTGTTAATGATTTTTTTCATTCAATTACATATGCATGTTGATATGATATCTTGTTTAAACTTAATTTCATCTAAGCTAGTCTATTTTTTATTTAATTGTTATCATCAAAATACAAAATATTATACATATTAATATGTGACCTATTAACACATGTGTTACCTTGAGCTATATATTTTTTTTTACTTTGTCCAGTTTAGTTTTTTTATGAGGATTTTTACTTTTGGATTAAATATAAACATCAAATATTTTTCGTGTTTTGCTTCAATTTTTTTTTTTAAATCGGGCCAGCCTAAGACACATGTTTCGAATCATAAGTCAACTTGTTGAGCAAGCATAACTATAAAATAATATATTTTGATTTTGATTTGTTTTTAATTTTTTTCAAATTGAATCCTCACTTACTAAGACGAGTATAAGTATTTATTTAAAACAAAAAAACCCAATTAAAAAATCATTTCTTCTATATATATATATATATATATCATCACTATAAATAAATAATCTAATAATATGAATTCATGCACTTTGTTTACTTCATAATGCACACTATCATTCATTGTCTTTTATCCAAGAATTTTTTTTTTCTCTTTGAAAACGTGAAGAAGCTTAAGGGTGTGTTCAATAATAGAAAATAATTTTCTAGTTTTCCTTTTCTTTTTCAACAAAAAATTAAAAAAAGGTGTTCATTGAAGTTTTTCTTTTTCCTTATTCAAGTGGGTGGCTTGCTTGCTTTAACGTCTGGTCGCCCAAGGGCTTTACAATAAACAAATAGCAGACAGACTTCATGATATTAGGACCAAACTGGAAAATCCTTAGACCCTCAACCAAACCCAGCTCCCTCCATGGTCTCCTCAGCTTCTCCTTTTTGCCATCCTTGAATTCATCCACCTGCAGAATTTGTCTTACAAAAATGCAAGCTATCTTCTATGTCTAAACAAATGCAAATTTCAGTACCGATAAGAGCCCCAACATGGGTCTCAACAAGAAGGATCTTTCAACAAAAATTACAAGACCTTCACAAATGTACAAACTTAAACCACATAAAACAAGTTCATGCCCAAATCCTCAAACAAAATCTCCACCAAGACCTTTATGTAGCGCCCAAGTTAATTTCAGCTTTCTCTCTTTCTCAAGAAATGAGTTTAGCTATTAATGTTTTCAAACAAATCCCTGACCCTAATGTCCACTTGTATAATACTTTTATAAGAGCCTGCGTGCAAAATTCCCATTCTTTACTGGCTTTTGAAACTTTCTTTGAAATGCAAAGGGATGGGCTTTTTGCTGATAATTTTACGTACCCTTTTCTTTTAAAGGCTTGTAATGGACAGTCTTGGTTGCCTCTTGTGAAAATGATACATAACCATTTGGAGAAATATGGGTTTTTTCAGGATTTGTTTGTGCCCAATTCACTTATTGATAGTTACTGTAAGTGTGGTTTGTTGGGTGTGAAGTCTGCAATGAGGTTGTTTAAGGTGATGGATGAAAGAGATGTGGTTTCTTGGAATTCTATGATTGGAGGGTTATTGAAAGTAGGGGAGTTGAGTGAAGCTTGCAAACTGTTTGATGAAATGCCCATGAAAGATGCTGTTAGTTGGAATACAATACTGGATGGGTATGTGAAGGCAGGAGAGATGAATAAAGCGTTTGGATTGTTTGAGAGCATGCCAGAGAGGAATGTGGTGTCGTGGTCGACCATGGTTTCCGGTTATTGTAAAGCAGGAGATATGGAAATGGCTAGAATGTTGTTTGATAGAATGCCGGTCAAGAATTTGGTTTCTTGGACTATAATTGTGTCTGGTTACGCTGTAAAGGGGCTAGCAAAGGACGCCATAAGATCGTTTGAGCAAATGGAGGAGGCCGGTTTGAAGCCTGATGATGGTACAGTTATTAGCATATTGGCTTCTTGTGCAGAGTCTGGTCTCCTTGGTTTAGGGAAGAGAGTTCATACTTCTATTGAGAGGATTAGGTACAAGTGCAGTGTTAATGTGTCTAATGCATTGGTTGACATGTATGCAAAGTGTGGTCAGGTGGACAGGGCGCTAAGTGTGTTCAATGGGATGTCAAAAAAAGATTTGGTCTCATGGAATTGCATGCTCCAAGGGTTAGCCATGCATGGGCACGGTGAGAAAGCGCTACAGCTCTTTTCTATAATGAGGCAAGAAGGGTTCAGGCCTGATAAAGTTACATTGGTTGCTGTTTTGTGTGCTTGTGTTCATGCAGGCTTTGTTGATGAGGGAATTCAATACTTTAATAATATGGAGAGGGATTATGGCATTGTTCCCCACATTGAGCATTATGGTTGCATGGTGGACCTTTTGGGTCGTGGAGGTCGTCTTAAAGAAGCTTATAGGCTTGTGCAAAGCATGCCAGTAGAACCAAATGTTGTTATTTGGGGTACCCTTTTGGGGGCCTGTAGAATGCATAATGCTGTGGGACTTGCAGAGGAGGTACTAGATTGCTTGTTTAAGCTGGAACCATCAGATCCTGGTAATTACTCTCTGTTGTCAAATATTTTTGCATCTGCGGGAGACTGGAGCAGTGTTGCCAATGTAAGGCTGCAAATGAAAAACTTTGGAATACAGAAACCATCAGGGGCTAGTTCCATTGAGGTGGATGATGAGGTCCATGAATTTACAGTATTTGATAAATCACACCCGAAATCAGATAAAATTTATCAAATGATTAACAGATTGGGTCTTGACCTGAAGCGAGTTCACGTTGTCCCAAAGGTACCTGTAGGGGTTGGTTGTCTTTGGCTCAACTGGAAGCATTGCTAAACAACTGCATTCATTTCCTCATTAGAAGCGTAGGAAACACTGTTTTGGGGATGCACAAAATGCATAATGCTGTGGCCTGTAGGAGTTGTAGAGGAGATACTAGATTCCATGATAACGTTGGAACCATCAGATCTGGATGATCTCTTTGCCAGATATTTTTGTCTCTGCAGGTGATCAGAACTGTGTTTCCAATGCATCGGTGGAAGCTATGCTTCACCAATGAGGCCTGTCAATTTACTTGTATTTTGGAAAATTATACTGTGAATCATAGAAAACTTATCGTGATTCAGAGATTTATCAGACCCTAAAGGGAGTCAAGTCAGCTAGTTCCATCATGTACCTGCGGAAGTAGATGGGCTTTATGTTCAGATGGATTCTTTGCTTAACTGTAGCAATGTTTTCTAATCTTGGTACATATGCAAGACTTGTTCAAACTCTTACAGTGATCTGTTAACCACATATCTATATGAATGTCTATCATCTTTGATGCAAGATACTGACCTTTTGCTGTTATGCTGATACTCATCTTGGCTAGGACAATAGTGACGTCTTGGATAGCCCATGTGTAAGCACGGGGACTTGGTAGCAAGAGTGTTCATGGTTACAAATAAAGTATTGAAGGAAAAACTATGCAAGATTACCCGCCCCAGAATCCTGCTTAAATAAAACCACAACCAAGCTTAAACAAAACCTATCAACTGTGGATGAAATGTTGTTTTTGTTCTGGCATAAAAGCTTAACTAGTGCAGTTAGATTTATAAATCTTTGAAAGAGAGAAGATCTCAAAGAAAAGGAATTAAAGATAGAAACACTAAAACTAGAAATTAAGGAAAATCAGCTAAGCAATTGCAGTCGGCATTGACAATAAACCCATATAACTTCTCATGCCATACTAAGAAAATAATCCTTATGAGTTGTTCCCAAACAAATTCAGCAGTATGATGACATCAAGGAAGGTGAACACCATCCTGAATTCTCATCCTGGTGTCAGGTTACTCTGGCTATAAAGCAGGAAAAGAATGTATTGAAGTACTTAAATGTAAACAATCTACTTAAGAGAAGAATTATTTTGTAAAATAGAGACTAGAGTTTCTTATGATATAGAAAGAATGAGAGAAGAGAAGGGAGGCAGCCAGCCAGGAGGAGAAAAACGCCCCCTTCCTCTAAGAAACCCTAAATCATGCATTCTTCTTTCTTTTTGGTTAGTTGTTCAACAAACATGTAAGGCTAAACTCGTTTTCTTGGTTGTAAGGACACGGAAACCTTCGGATTTCAAGAACTATAAGATTTATTTAACCTTTTCTTTTCAGTTTATATGATGAATATGTTTGTTCTTCTATGTTTATTTTTTATATGATTGTTTATTTTAATTGCTAGAGCGGACTCTAAGTTATTATTGTAGACAATTTATTGCTAAGTTTAATATCAAAACCGGAGTTGTGGTATATAAACTTGCGAAGCAACTAGGTTTAATAATTGTGGCAGATCTACGTTATTAATCTTAGGGAGAACATTCAATTAAATCAAACATAGACTGCGGACAATTATATTTTCTTAATTAATCAACTTATCTAGATCTTAAGGCTGCCATTGAATTAAATTACTAGTGCGGATACTGTAGTTATTTGATGGTTAGGGTTAGTTATACGGCGGATCCGTTAACTAACCAAAGTTAAGAAGAGATAAATATTCAGAATATAAATTGATGTTTCGTTTCCATGATCAATTTTGATTTTTGTAGGTGGATGTGTGCTTGCCACCAAGGTTTGTTCTCTTGATAATTTTCTGATTTTATTAAATTTCATTTGAAAATTTTCTGTTTTTTTTTGTTTTAGTTTAGATAACGTCCAAACCCTCCCAAATTGTATATCATCTAGCGTAAAAATTTGACTTAAACCTTTCTCATGGGATCGACTCCTTGCTTGCTTTATACTATCTTGTGTGTTGTGTTAGAAGTTATGGTAATTAATTTGTGCGACTGCGACATCACAATACATAATATAAGATTGATGAATTTTAGAATTAAACACAAAACTACACGCATCTTAAACATCAGCTTAATTTGTAAATGGGATCTTTTACATAGGTAAATTAGGATATACAGGATCACCTATTTTTGGGCTGACGTTTAAATGGTTAAAAAACCGAACTTTGAATTTAAATTTGATTTCATATTTCAGGCCAATAATTAGGTTAACTGAAACAAGCCCGATGTTTATGAAGGATTGATGTACAGTGTTCACATGTTTATGAAGGATTTAACATGCCAAAGTTAACTTAGCCACGAAATCGCTTGAATTGTACAGGTTGGCATGCTACTCGTGAACCCTTATGCCTCGTCACATGTCGAAAATAATGATGGCAATAAGAACACTTTTAGCACTCAAGAGATTAAAAATGCAAGCTATGAAACTAGGTAGGCGTTTTTTTAATCATGTTTGTTTCTTTGGATTCATGACCAAATTAAGGGTTTGTAAAGCATATAATGCATCTGTTGCTGCTGATTTTTGGTGCAATATTAGGTACTGAACTGATTTATAGAAGAAGAAAAAAACTAAATTAGATAATGCAACTCATTCTTATCTGGAATTGTGGGGAACTTTCTATCTCATTCACATATCAGATTCTGGCCCCATCAGATGGATTTGAGCTTCTCTCTAGTATATATAATCATTATAATTATTTTTTTCACATGGTTGACGATTTAAGATTTTTCAATGACAGATTCATTTAGAGCTCTATTAAGTTGTTTGCTGTGTTTGCAGGAATGGGAACTGAATTTCTGTATAAGATGCTTTTAGTTCCATTATTTACAAGGAGGACCCGACGTTTTACAGATTTGAATGAACCTTTCCAGGTTGAGGAAGAATATGGTGGCAAGGTTACCTTCTCTAAAGAGGATATACAAGGGCGGGAATCATCTGCAAATTCATGCTCAGGCTTCGAATGTTTGGCAAAGGTAGTTCCTCCAAGAACCCTGTAAAGAACAGGATGAGGGAATCAGCCAATGTAATCTGAATTTACATAATGAATGGAGAAAGGCAGACAACCTTTTTAACCTTAATGCTGGTAAGGACTTATTTAGCAACACTTTTTAGAGTGTTTTTTCTGTTGATATCAGCCAATGATGCTCCTTTTTATTGGATGTGTAAATTTTCTTGAGTGACTTCTTTACAAGTAGCTAGCAGCTATTTTTTTTTTCCAAAATCATTCTTCACTTTTTTCTAGTGTGCTTATCATTTTCTGTTGATAAACGGGAGTATTGATTTTTCGCACTCTGAATGTAATGCTACTTAATTATTTTGAAATCCTTAAATATAGCAAATCAACTCCCTTTCGACCAAATTTTGAAATGAATTTTTTTTTTTTTTTTTAAAAGGTGGGAGAGCTCTATTTGCTTTGTTCAGGAAAAAAGAGTTCTGAGCATAACCATTATGTTATCAGACATCAAAATAAGCTACTATGTACTTGTAAGGCGATGCTCTTCCCAGATTTACACGAATAATCAGAAACCTATGAATCACTGTTCTGAAAATTCTGAGAAATGTACGAGGAACTTCCCATTGTTTTTTATTCTGTGTGCAATTTAATGAATCTTTTTTACTTTTCTGAATAAAATGGAAGAGAAGAAAGTTTTGACAGCATGTTATGTACAATTGAATGCGCTTGCACGTGGTGTGTGCGCATACACGTCCACAACATTATTCAGTTTCAACTGATAGTTTGATCCTTTCTTTCAGGCCAAACAAGCACAAGACTCTCAGTAGAAGATTGTTACACCTCTAAGCACTTGGCAGAATGACACAAGAAGGAATAAAAGAAAGCATTAGCAGCAAGAAGATATGTTAGCAGACTGCAACATGAAGGTTTGAAGATGAAGAAGTTAAGAGTTAGTTGATCATTGTAGCCGTATATAAAGAACAATTGTATTCCTTGTATGGCAATAAGAAAATACAGAAGATTATTTCTCAATTCTCTGTTCTCTCTTCTTTCGGTTCTTTCTCAAATTCTGTTCTTTCTTCTTTCTGTTCTTTCTCAATCTTGTTAAGCTGAGCTTAACATTTTAATGGAGAATATTTGCCCACACAAAGTGAATCATCGCATGTGTATGTTAAGCACTAGCTTAATTTGTAAATGGAATCCATCTCTCACACATGTAAATTAGGCAACTATTTTTGGGCTGAGGTTTTACTTCAAATTTGATTCATATTTCGGGCCAATAAGGAAGTGCTTCAAGTTCACTGCTCAACAGACAACTGGCTGGAAACATGACACATAAGTACTGGAAAACCTACAAAAAGTCCCACTAATCCAAATGATCGTCCAGGTGTAGCTTTCACGTCAGTTGTGCTGTTTATGCCATGTGTAAAGAGTCGTATCCATTGGCCCCTGCCTAGCTAGAAAGAAACATCAGCGACTCAACTTGGCTGGAATTGGATGGGACTGATCAGATCACCTTGTGGTTCAGATTAAACCTCACATTTGGATCATTCTCTATTATCCAATTCCAATATCTTATTCATTTGGTACACCAAGAAAGAATTAAGAACAAGAAGAAGAAGAAAGAAAGAGAGCATGGAAGCCTGCTTTCTCACCTCAAACTCCTTCACCAAGACCTTGGGACTTATACCTTCAATCAAAGCTAGAGTTTTCTCATATCCCAGGAGAAGTTCTAATGCATTTCAGAGCAAAAGAGTTGCTCTCTCCACTTCCATATCATGTTAGTACCTCTTCATGCATATCTTTGTTGTCAGTATTTTTTCCTGTTCTTTTCTTTTCCATTACCTTGATTAACCTCATCTTAATCTAATTTTGTTGGGAATTCATCGATCCTTTGATTCTTTTAAGATATCTTTGTTATAAGTTATGATCATGTGTAGTTTAATCAATAACTTTGTATGTTGATGCCAGGCTGCCATATGCCACCACCATCACCATCTGCTGATGACTGTCGGCCTTTACTTGAAGCTGACTGGAGATCATTTAGAGCAAGATTGGTTGCCAATGAACAGGCACTGAGGCGCACTGAACCTTCCTCAACAGCAGACCCTGATATTGTTGTGGATCAGCAGCCACCACAAATCACAATTGGGGACAAATGGGCTCATACCATCCATGAGCCTGAGAAAGGTTGCCTGCTGATTGCCACAGAAAAGCTTGACGGGGTCCACATTTTCGAACGGACGGTCATCCTTCTCTTGTCAACTGGTCCAGGGAGCCCATATGGCATCATACTCAACCGGCCGTCGCTCATGTCGATCAAGGAAATGAGATCAACGGCGCTTGATGTCGCCGGGGCGTTCTCCAATAGGCCATTGTTCTTTGGCGGGCCATTAGAGGAAGGGTTGTTTCTAGTCAGTCCAGAGAGGGGTTATGATAACGATAGGGTGGCCGAGAGTGGGGTTTTTGAAGAAGTGATGAAGGGAGTGTACTACGGGACTAGAGAGAGTGCTGGTGGCGCAGCTGAAATGGCGAGGAGGAATGTAGTTGGGCTCGGCGAATTCAGGTTCTTCGATGGATATTGTGGGTGGGAGAAAGGGCAGTTGAAAGAGGAAATACAAGCTGGTTATTGGGCTGTAGCAGCTTGTAGCCCAAGTGTGATTGGTCTTAACAAGGAATGGACTCTTGGGCTTCGGGAGGAGGTTCTCTGGCTTATGGGCCTAAAAAATGTCTGCTGAAAGAACTTGTCTGAATTGGGCATACAAGCTTGTAAATGGGACTCCCAAAATCACAATAGGATTATTTTATTTTATTTTATTTTATTTTCATTCTAAGATGCTCCTTCTGTTCCACAAATGTCAAGTATTTTATTGGAGACTGATATATGACCAACCAAAACCAGAGTTTTAAGAACAATAGCTTGACTTCATTTCTTAAATATAAAAATCACAATTGTAGCTAATCCAATTTAATTGTTTGGTGGGAAATTAATGTAAAGCTTTCATAGATTTGAATAATATTTATTATTATGCGTATCATAAATCAATAAATGAAGATATGGTGGCAAATAAACCACTTGTCAAGGAAAAAAAATTATATATAAAAAAGGATTGAAAAAAATCACTGTCAATATTAAAGAATGAAGATAAAAAAAAAAAAAAACATACTATATTGTGAATAGAGATTTTTGTTAATCAACATACTATATTTCTTCACGAGTTTTATTAAAACTCTTTTCTAAAATATTAAAAAAATTATAATATATAATTTTTTTAAGTGACAACTACAAAAACTATTAAAATAAAAATAAACACCCATTAGACAGGCAGAGGGTGAAGATTCGATGGTGTCTTTTTTATAGTATTCAATGCAAAAGACCATTGAATATAGATGTTCAACCACAAGCACCATAGTCGCTAGGCAGCCATGAGGAATGCTTGAAGAGCCATTAGTGATTAAACAACTCTCTTCATGTATCATTCAGTATTGTTTATAAATATAGCTGTAATTATTTTTTTAAAGTGTTTTTTATTTAAAAATATATTAAAATAATATTTTTTATTTTTAAAAATTATTTTTAAAATCAGCATATTAAAATGATTTAAAAATATTAATTTGAAAAAAAAAATAACCTTAATTATTTTTTAAAATACTTTTAAAATATAAAAACAAATATGTATTTATGGAGAAGGTTATCAATGAAAAACAAGAAAAAACTAGTATTACTCTTAGAAAATGTCACTTAACAAGTTTGAGGTTATCAACTTGGTTTGGATGGATAGATTGACCAAAATTCAGTAAGTTTAGAGGACCTGATCAAACATCTCTCATCCGACTATGAGTTGAGGTTCTCATATCCCCGCGCTTCCTTGTTTCTTCTGCTTACACACTTCCGAGTTTAAAATACAAATTGAGCCACTGCTATATATGACTTTCAACTTCTAGTGATGAAACCACGCTCCATTTCCAAGATGCAGCAATAAATTACAAAAAATAATAATAATTCAAGCATGTCCAATTAACTTGTTAAAATTACAATCTAAATCATGAAATTAAAATAATATATATAATACAAAGCTTGATTTCTCAAACAATATCATATTGTAGGATAATTATTTTTTAAAAAATTAAATAATAAAAAGATTAAATTGTTGCAGGGTGAAATTAAAATAAAATTTAATTAAAAATGATAAAAAAAAATAGAATCAATCCAGGTTAACTTGATAAACCTACGGTGTGGGTCATGAGATCATTACAATCATATAGAAATTTTTTTTAAAAAATCATAAAATTTAATTTTGTAATAATTTAATGTTTTAAGATGAAATCGAACAAATATCAATTAAAAAAAATAATTTTAAAAAATGATTCGAGTCAACTTGTTAGATCAACAATTTAAATTATAAAATTAAGATAAATTCATAGAAAATAGTAAAAAATAATAAAAGGTATTTTTTTTTAAAAAAAAATTAAATACATGAGATATGAGATGATGTATAACTCAAATAAAAAAATTATAAAGTATAATTTTTAAAATAATACATTAAAAAATAAAACACGTAAATAGTGTTTTGTGAAAGTGATTTAGCCACGTAATTTTGGGTTTTGTTAATAATATTAATAATAATAATGTATTTACTTAAGTGTACCCAGAAAGCATGAGAGAAAACAAATGCCCCCCCCCCCCCCCCCCCGGGGGTTATCCCGTATCTAAGATATTATCAATAAAAATAAATAAATAGTAATAAGAAAATAAAAAAACACTGAAACAGAAGTATATTACAATAATACTGTGAGACCACAAGGTTGACAAATTCGAAGTCATTGTTTCTTTGAGGAAGGGAGGAAAAGAAGAGAAAAGGAAGATCTCTCTCTCATTCTTATCTGGGATTGTGGGGATCTTTCTATCTAACTAGCCCTAGCAGATTTGAGCTTCTGTCTAGTATATATAATAATTCATTATTCTTTTTTCTATTGATTGTGATTTAAGATTTTACAATGACATTACAAAGGCACCTACCTACTTTTGTATCTTGCTTCAACTGGGAATTTTTGATATAGTTGTAGTTGAGTTTCAAGGGTTTTCTTTGAATTTGAGCTCAAGTTTTGTTATGGGGTGGTGGAGGATGCTGCCATATATAAGGTAAATCTTCTTGTTTGTCGTTTTAATGGATGATTGATTTGGCTGTTTTTTGGTCTCTCATTTATGCTTTAACCTCAATCCATATACTAATCACGGTCAACTTCCAGTTATTTATTAAACATGTGTGCATGGCTGCTGTCATGTCGGTCTCTCATTATCTTCCCTTGTTCTTTTCTTATTTGTTAGTGGAGGAATATAACCGATTGCTTTTCTTTCCTTGATTATTACAGCTGGAATCACAGGCTTCTGTTTGGAAGAACTTAAAGAAAACTGGAGTTCAGATTATCAATAATGCAGGAATGCTTGTCTACTGGAATTTCAAGTAAGAATTGACAAGAGTTTCCAGTGCCCTCAGTATTTGTTGATCGTTGAAGTTAATAGCATTAATTGCAATAGTATTAAGAGATTTATTAGAGTATTTTGTAGTGGTAAGGGTTCTCTGTTCCATTTATTAGCCATTATATGGTCATGTATAGCTATGAAGCATTACAGTCAGTTACCTTCGAAATGGGTGTCGAATGTCAATTGAATCTTTCACAGTTCTCATGTTTTGTTTAGATAAGACTTTCCTTATCTCCCTTACTTACCAAATACACTTGTATTGCCTTTTGCATCAACACGGTGTTTCTTTAAAGCTTGGAAAATGCATTTTCTCAAAAACAGGGATAAATGAATTACTTTTGGTGCTGTTTCTAATTTATTTTCTAAACTTCTTTCAGTACACTGGCTGGCCTATTTCGCCCTACTGTAACATAAATTATGGCAGGCTTTAATGGATCAGCTCATTTAAAGACACTCAGCATGCAAAACACATTTGGAACATTGGCTGTGACTCTTACAACTACTGTACAATAGATTAGCTTACTTAAAGACACTCAGCATGCAAAACCCATTGGTACATTGGATATGACTCTTACACCTACTGTATAATAGACCGGCTCACTTAAAGACACTCAGCATAATATCTGGCTTGGAACACTTGCAACTAGGGAGAAGCTCTTGACAGACAGGTATCTCCGTGGCCTTCTAAGCTTTTGCCTTCATGCTTCTTGCAAACATATTAGGAGTGCATCTTTATTTTTGTTTGACTATGGAATATAATCTCTCTCCATAATGTAATATATGGGGATAAATTGTTTTTCATTGACTTTATTTATGGACCGCATTTGTCAAGATTTATTCATAATGTGCTAGTTCGTTTCTAGATTGAGTGATGAAGGGGTCTTTTCCTTATATGGAATATTTACTACAATGTTGACTGGAATTCAATTTCACCAGCGAAACTGAGCATGACATTCATGTACGAGGAAATAATATGATAATGCAGCTTGTATAACATACAATATACATGTTACAATATGCAATGAGTTTTATTTGCAGAAACATGGACTATATTTCCTCATCCTGCAGCTTCTTTCCCTGTAACAAAAATATATAGTGTGGGCTAGTAAATCTTTTTCATTTGTGATAGAAGAAAAAGAGATATCCTTCATATCAGGGTTGGTAGGTTTATTTGGAGCTTTTATTAAGTTGTTTCAGGTGTTTGCAGAAATGGGAACTGAATTTCTGTATAAGATGTATATACCGGGTTATCATTCTACAAGGGATCTGGATGACAGTAGTGGGGATGCTAGATGGCCTTCACATCATGAAAACAAGGCCTTTGGGCAGTACCATGACATGCTTGCTGCAAAGCCAGAAATAGATAGATACTCTGGATATGACAAGGAACACTTGAGGCAAACCATACTGAGGCATGAAAACACATTCAAACATCAGGTATGTTTTATCTCCACTCTATATTGTTGAGCTATAAAATTGGATTTTTATACTTTCTGACCGAGTTCATGAAATATAGTGTAAAAATGCCCTTATTTTGCATAAATAATTGAAATTTGATTGAGCATAAAATTATATTTATGTTTACAGAAATTTGATTATGCAGGTCCATGAACTGCACCGGCTTCACAAAATACAAATGGACATAATGAATGAAGTCCGGAGCAAACAATCAGTCATATGCCTTGATCATGTAGGAACATTGCAATCAAATCCTTTTGCCTTTCCACATGAAGGAGACCGAAGGAGGTGTCACAATCCCAGTTTGCCTTTAGTGGCTATGAATTGTCATATACCATCTGCCTCAGGTGCTGATAGTGTCCAATCACATTTTGGTTCCATTAATGTGCGGAACATGCAATCCGGATGTGGCTCAACACACGATGGTTCCAGGCTTAAGAATGAATACAAGCACAAGAAGCTTCAGAGTAGATTATTTGACCTTGAACTGCCTGGTGACAAATACATAAATGATGAAGATGACGCACGAGGGGCATTTGTAGGGTCAGGGGTGGAAACTCACCCTCCAAATTGGAATTGTAACGTTACTTATAAGAAAAATTGCAATATGTCCACCCCAAGTAGTGTGTACTCTGGCTGCAATGGTGATGCTTTTAGTTCCATTATACACTTAAGGAGGACCCGAGGTTTTACAGATTTGAATGAACCTTTCAAGGTTGAGGAAGCACATGGTACAATTTCTTTTGATACTCTAGGCAAGGCTACCTATTCTAAAGAGGAGATACAGGGGCGGGATTTATCTGCAAAATCATGCTCAGGCTTCCAATGTTTGGCCAAGGAAGTTTCTCAAAGACATAAAGAAAAGGATGAAGGAATCAGCCAATGTAATCAGCATTTAGATAAAGAATGGGGAAAGAAAGGCCGACCACCTCTTAACTTCAACCCTGGTAAGGACTTGTTAAGCAAGCCACTTTAGAGTGTTTTTTGTTGGTTGATATCAGCCAATGATATTGTTTTTTTTTGGATGTGCAAATTTGTATCGGTCACTACTTTACAAGTAGCCGAGTAGCTCTGTTTTTTTATTCAAAATCATTGCTTCACTTTTTTTCGTAGCGTGTTTATCATCATCTGTTGATAAATGGGTGAATTGATTTTCTTACTTTAAATCCAATGCAACTCAATTCTTTTGAAATTCTTAAATATAGCAAATCAACTATCTGTGGAATTTTTTTTGAAATGAATTATTAAAAATAATAAGTTGGAGAGAACTAATTGCTCTTTTAAGGAAAAAGAGTTACTGATTTTCTGGGCATAACCATTTTGTTATTAGACATCCAAAAGCATCTAAGTACTTCTAAGGCAATGGCTCTTCTGAGATTTACATGAATTTTCAGAAACCTATGAGTCCCTGTTCTGAAAGTTCTGAGAAATGTATAAGAAACTTCTCATTGTTATTGATTCCATATGCATTTTAAGGAATGTCTTTTACTGTCTTATAAAAAAGGGACAAGAAGACTGCATAGTTTGTACACTTGAATGTGCTTGCATGTGAAGGTGTGTGTGCTTATTTGTTCACCGATACTGAGTTAACATTATGGTATTTTAAAGTTATTTACTTTCTAAGATTACATCATATTCTTCATTGTGACTGAAGCTTAAAATCTTCAACATTAATTTTTCTTTTCCTTTAGGTGGTTCAGAATATAAGAGGTACAATTGAAAATTCTCGCAATAAGCTTGTTGCTGTATAGTAATAATTCAGTTTCAACTGATGGTTTGATCCTTTTTTCAGGCCATATAAGCTCCAGAACTTTCAATAGAACTTTTTATGGAGAATATTTGCCTACACAAAGTGAATCATTGCATGTTGGCTGCATGAAAGCCCATGAGCCTGATCAGAATAAACCAGAACAATTGAGAAAGAAGACAATTTTTGGTGTAGAAATCTCCAATAGAAATCATGATGCATCTGTTATGTTTTCAGATACACTTCTGCAGCCACCTGCTCCTCTATCTAATGTAGTCAATTCCGAGTCATCCTCCATTTCATCTTGGAAGAAGCCTCCAGCTAGCTCGAGACGGAATGCAATATGTGTTCAGGGGAACCCTTGCTTTAATACCTTTCCTGAATCAAATAAGAGTTCAGCAACATTGATTCATTGCCGTGAAGTTTCTACAGATTGGTCGATTGTTAATGAAAAAGTGGATTTTGTTGCAGGTCCTGGAGTTGAATTGTCCTATAAAAATGACCTCTGCTTCGTTTCTCAGTTGCAGTCCAAGGAAAAACGAGTTTACCATGCATCAGCTGGTCACTTGAATGGTCACAGTGCTAGTTATTCAGCTTCTGAACTAGCTCCTCAGCATAGGCCTCCAAATAACCCAAGGGGTTCAGGCTGGCTGGATAATATAAAATCTGCAGAGGAAGTAAACCTCAATGCAGTGCTTCCAAAATGTTGCCCAAATGAAGCAATTTCTGATTCAAATCTTATTTCCATTGGTATTCAAAGGAAGGAAGAAATTCCACTAGGAGGGTTATCTTGGCTGAGAGCTATTTCACCTTGTGAAGGAAATTCTTCTGTTGAAATGCTCGACTCTCAAAAGGTGAATTTGGATTCCTTGCAAAGAAAATATGCTGAGCTTTTTGCTTGCGATTCTGGAACAATGAAAGGCCTCAATCAAAACTTTATCCAGGATTCGTCATCAGCAACAAATGCACATGATGCCAAAGACGGAAGAATAGGAGGTGACTGTTCAAGCAATAGGAAGATTCTCGGTGTTCCCATTTTTGAAAAGCACACGTCCAAGGATCAGCCTTCTGCTAGCTCTGGCCTGAAGCCTAGTTGTTGTGTTTCAGAGACTAATGATGCTAGCTTTATCAAAGGTGGGTTACTTCGTACTGATCTGAATCAGGATCCTATGGAATCTGAATCTGTGGAGACCCAAAACACAAAGATTTTAAATGCAGAAAGGCATTCAGTTGATTGTAGAGCTAGCTTAAGACACCCAATTGATTTGAATGTGAGGGTGACTGAAGAAGAGGCTCAAGTGAGTATTTGTTCTCCAAGAACCAAGGATGAGATTGCAATTGAGATAGATTTGGAGGCGCCAGTTGTCCTTGAAAATGAAATAGACATTATATCTGGTGGTGAATTTCTAGAGAGTAAATTTAAAGAACCATTTCAGTCAATAACAGATGAATCCAAGGACTTTCGTGGAGGCTTTTTGATGGCTGCAGCTGAGGCTTTAGTTTCTATCTCATCTTCTGGTGCGTGCAAGTTTCAAGATGATGCTCCATGCCATGACTCACTACAGTGGTTCACAGAGATGGTTTCTTTGTATGAAGGTTACATTGAGAATGATGTAGGATCAATTTCAGTGCACGAGAATATTACTGATTGTGAAGATCCAAAATCAGATGTGGTTGATTTTTTTGAGTATATGACCTTAAATTTAACTGAAACCGTGGTAGAAGAGCATAATTTTGAGCCAATGGTTTTGGAAAGCATAAAAGATGAAACATCATTGCCAAGGCGTCCTCGGAGAGGTCAGGCCAGGAGAGGAAAGCATCGGAAGGATTTTCAAAGAGATGTACTTCCTGGTCTTGTCTGTTTGTCTAGGAATGATGTGACTGAGGATCTTCAGATGATTGAAGGGCTCATCACAGCAACCGGTGGCACTTGGCGGTCAGGCTTGTCACAGAGAAATTCTCCTAAAAGAAAGGCAGGAAGGGGGAGAAAGCGTGCAGCCACAACTGCCGCCTCTCCAATAGTAACAGCAGTGAGTCTACCGCAAACTCAGCAACCTGATTGTGGAGAACTGGGACTTGAGGTAACAGGATGGGGAAAGAGGACAAGGCGTCCTCCACGACCGAGATATCCCATTAATAACCCTTAACCACAAGCAGCTAGAGAGCAAGTCATTTAGATTTCAGAAAGGAATTGTCATGCAGCCTGTCAAATTTTCATGCCAGGGAGATTCAGATTGCGTTCATGCCTTATTTTCTGAATCTTTGATTTGGTATGCTTCACTCATCAGTTTATTGGTGAGCTTGTTTTACTGATGATAAAATAAGTGATACTGGTCTGTACTGACATAAAATGAACGTGTTACTTCCTAGTGTGTAATGTTACTAGACATGGTTAGCCTTTGGGTTCTCAAATTCAGAGAGTGAAAATGTGTTCTTTTGTCTTGCATTGTTCTTTCTGTTGCGCGTGACTTCCATAACTTGTATGTCATCTGCTTCCTTAAATGACATGTTGTGATTAAAAAAAAAAAAAAAAAAACTTTAATAGATATATGTGCACAGTAGACTCCGAACGTGGCCTGAAATCTCCCATGTAAGCCAGCGGTCTTAACAAAATTACCATTATCAGGGCTCTGTTAGGTGGCTTGCCCTACACTTAATAATAATAATAATAATACATATTCAAAGGTCTTGGTCTTGTACCCCTTAATCTACTTGTTGATGCTCTTCATATTTCCTTGCAAATAAAGAAATGGACTCTAATTTTATTTACTTTCTCTCTGTTTTTTTTCCTCAACAGTTGACAACGTCCTCCATGCTTACTTTCGGAGTTAATTATATTTTTATTCTTAATTAATAATTAGAAATAAGCTTTAATTCACTCTAAGAAAGTAAAAACAAAAACAAGCACTCTTGAAAAAAAAGAAAAAAAAACCCCTCCAGTTTTACACTTTTCCATTTACAATGTTTTGAAACATGCCCCGCACCCCTTAAGCGCCGTCGTTTTTGGATCTCCAACTGACAGACAAACGAGAAATACGGGGACCCCTTTGGCGGTAAATTTAAAAGTTAGTTGTTGAACCTACGAACAACTACGATTTCAGCTTTGAAGGTGAAGTTTAATTCTGAAGTTCTGGTTTTCTCCATCTGGGTCTTGGTTACATCAAGTCAAGAATCAGTTTCTCTCGCTAACTTTGCTTGCTTAAACATTAATTTATTTACCCAACTCCCTAAACAATTTCTTTTACTGGGTTCCATCATTCTAACTTGCTACGCAAAGTTGAGTAAATATGTCGTGTTTGAAGACTTGTACTGAATCAGGCTGTTTAGCTTGGGAAGAGAAATCGATTAGATATGTTTTCATTATAGGTTCTGGGTTGTTGGATGTAAAACATGGCGTTATTACGCATGCATGTCAATTGTTTGACGGAATTACTAACAGAGATTATCTTGTGTAAGCATATTGACGATCGCTGTACTTACGAGGCTTTTATGGTTGCTTCCAATATGCAGCAAGATAAGCTGGATTCTGAGCAGTTGACTTCACTGAACTTACTTCAGACAGAACCACGGTTAGAAGCACTGCGAGAGGGTTTGGTGATATTACTAGAAGAGGGGTGGTTGTTTAGATAAGGTATTTGAATATAATCTCATGCACGTTGTAATTAGTTCAACAATCAAATGAATTCTCTCTTCTTTACGAATTGTGTAAATCAGCCCTTCAAATTTGTAAACCAAATTGCAGAAACTTGACATTAAAAATCTTTAGCTAACATCATGCAACCCCAAACCCTGCCCCTTCACTTCTGACCAAACCAGTCCCATTCACCTACAAAACTTATAAAACCTGGCATTGCTATGTATGCACACGCCACAACAAACCCATATACATGCAAGCCGTTCTCAATCTCCTCCTCTCAGAACTTTGGCCTTAGCCTACGCAGGCACCACTGATGACGCCACTAACCCACCTTGACTCCACCATCTCTGCACCCAGATCAAGCTCATTCTGAACTGCATTGGCCCCTTTTGCCTCCATGGTGAGCCTGTCATGGCTGTCTGTCAAGATTGGGTATCCATTTCGGTTCTCCGAGTTTTAGTGTGCATTCATGTGTATCTGTGTGCATATACGTACTTTGGTTTGATTTCTAACTGTATTTGGGAAATTTGGAAGAAAGGGTAAGGAATAGAAATTACAAAAAGATGGAAGTGAAGGAAAGGGAATGTTTGGTAATATTCTCCTCTTATCTGAATTTGTAAGCGTGATAATGGGAATTAAATAATTTTTTCTTAGAGGGAAGGTATAGACTATAGGAAAGTCTTTACAAACGTTGTTAACCGAGTAGTAGATGTCAAAAGGTTTCTTTCCCTTCCACTTTCCTCTATTTCAAGTTCAGTTCTTTCCCAAATTGATTTAAATTACTGCAACTTAAAATAGGGAATGCTAGAGTGTTAAGAAATTTTTTAACAGTATAACATAAATACGTACATGTGGAAAACGAATTTAATACAAGTGTTAGCATTATAACATGTGAATTCTGTAAAGCATGTATTTTTCAATGTTGATATTTATTTTATGACCTTTATGTTGAAAATTCTGCTAGGTGTGACTATTTTGATATATGTGGAGAGCTTTTGTTCACGGGGAGAATGAAGGTGAAGTACCATGAGAAGCAGCGGAGGCTGGTTCTTTGGTGGTTTCTACGTGTCAGTTTGATCTATAGTTTGGATGAATTGCGTTTGATGTTTACTTGTAGGCAATGGCTGGCCTTTCTGTGCCAAACCAACTTGAGGCTAGGTGAGCTTGAAGTCAGAGAAAAGGATCGTTGGGAATTTTGAGACTTATGAATCAGCAGTTTTAGGAGTGCTTAATGTGGAGAGAGGTAGCAGGAGCTGAGGCGGTCAAGACCCCAAAGAGCAAGGCCTAAAGGTAAGACCATCCTCCAAAATAAAGCTTATTGAAGTTTATCTTTAATACTTTATGGAATTGTTTCCTTTTGTGTAAAAGGTTAAATTTTATTGAAGAGAAAAGGATTAAGAGACACAACAGAGAGGATAAGACATCCTCCAAAAGAAGGATGAAAAATCATAATAAAAATTCAGACCAATCCCACTGATTGTAATTTTTCTTGTGAATCAATGCTGCTGTATGTTGCATGGCTGCGCACATGATTCCATGATGTATCTGTTTGTACAGATTACCAATAAGTTCCAATCTAAATTGCGCAAATCCTGCTCTTAGCTAATGGTTGCACTTTACACTGGGATAATATGCTATACTGCACTGCATGTTTAATACTGTGATGCAGTCACTTTAACAAGTCTTGTCAATGATAACCATTAATTTTAATTGTTCATTGTTCTTCTTTATGTTTTCGAACTTCAAATTACGTTATCTTATTTTCTTTGGGAAAATCATAACAAATGATGAGAGATTGGTCATTCTAGGTCCTGGTTAGAATACTCAGGTGTGACACAGAATGAGTTGTAGTAACAATCGTTTTAGGATGAAGCTTGTTGCAAGTATATATTTCGACTAATTGATATTGGAATTTTCATTGGACTAGCTCCTGGGTAGAAATGTAAATGGGAGGTGGCTTCTCATAACATTTTCTTCATTCTTTAGCCTTGGTCGGTTCAGTAAGAAGGATCGCTCTTAGGATGAGGTGAGAAGTGCTTCGTTCAAGATGTAATTTATTTGATGCGTTTTGGTTATGAGTGTTGTAGGAAAAGCTGGCAACTGAAGCCCCTGATCAGTAATAAATTGACAAGTTCATCTGTTGAAACTTTTTTGTTTGAAAAAAAGAAAAAAGAAAACCCAAAACAAAAGGGGGGGGTTTATGCTTCCTTGAAATTATTCTAGCTTTGATGTGATTGTGGCATGGTTGGATTTGGTTTCTCTTTAATGTTGCGTTTTTATTTATCTGGACACAAACAAATCAAGATACAAAACATAGATACAGGATATTCTCATAACTTCAGAACTTCCTCCACATGTTGATGAGTGCAGACAATCCTTTGTTAGAACACCCACCAACTCCCACCGTTTTCCTCGCTTCTTCTTTGATGCCCAATGCCTGAATTCTTAATGATTCATTCCCCATAATTTCTCCAATCTTTTCTGCAATTTCTGCTCTATTCACTGTCATCTCCTCACCCCATCCCCAGCTCTTCACCCAGGTCCCTAGTCCAATCCTCTCCACAATATCTGCGTTGACTTTCTGGTCCCCATGTTGGGGCCAAGCTAAGATCTTCACTCCATGCCATGCAGCCTCCATCACTGAATTCCAACCACAATGACTGAAAAATCCTCCGACTGCTGGGTGGCTTAATACATCCTCCTGGTTTACCCAATTCCTAACAACTAATCCCTTTTCTTTCATCCTCTCCATCAATTCATCTCCAATTACCCCTTCCAATCCTTCATTATCTTCTCTGTCAACTTTTTTATCCTTCACCACCCAGACAAACCTGCTGCCACTCCTTACCAGCCCTTCACCCAACTCTCTGACTTGCTCCCTCGACAAAGCAGTCCTACTACCAAAGCTAACATACACAACTGAGCCAGCTGGTTGATCATCAAGCCAAGTTAGCTGTAACTGGCTCTTCTCAAAATCACATGGTGGGAGTGGTCCAATGGCGACAACTGAAGGTAGCCTTTCCAGGAGTAGTTGGCAATCATTTAGCTTTCTGAGTGATTCTTGCTCAAAACTTTCGAATGTGTTAACTAGAATTCCACTTGATTCTGCGACTTTTCTACTATCCTCTATGAAACTGGTCTTTAGGATATTATTGCCTTTTTTCAGAAGTGGTGGGGGAATCCATGATTTGGGCATCAATTCCAGGCCCCGAATCTTGATGACATCCATCTCATCTAATTGATCCATAGCTTTTGAGTCGGCTAAAGTGGGGTAACATAGAAAAAATGTCAGCATTTTAGCAGATGATGTGAAGAGAACATAATTAGGAAGGCTAATAGCTTCAGTGATGGGAATAACCGTCGAAGCCAAGCTCATGTCCGTGATAAAAACAGAAAGGGGTGGATTTAGTGCAGACAGAAGTGGGGAAAGAAGGTGAGAGGAGTTCTTGATGAGTTGGAAATGTTCGAAAAAAGGGTCATCCGAAGGGTTGTCAAGTGGAAGGAGATGAAACTGCTGGTGCTTGATTTGAGGAAAGGAAGCAAATAACTGAGATAAAGCTTGTGACTCAGAGAGGGAGACTGTTGGGTGTGGGATGATGAAGGTGACTTGGACATTTTGGAGCGTGAGTGAAGCAGCAAGTCTAAGGAAGGGCGTCAGATGACCCATGCCAGCACTTGGGAGGAGAGCTACATGAGCAAGTTTGCGGTCACTAGAACTTGGCATTCTTCCGTTGTTCTGTAGATGAATTTGCCTTTGCCTTGTTTTGGTGGAGCTTATTCTACTTGTATAAGAAAAGAAGAGCTGCTTGAGCATGTATTTAAATATGTCGGTAGATGCTTGCTGACATGGTTTGTGGTGAATTCCGTAGCCAGCAAAAGCGTTGAAGGCAGTTGGTACATGCGGTCGCAAGCATTCAATATTGGAAGGAGCAACAGCCAGACAGGTTATTTATTATTGCTGCAACTGCAACTGCAACTACATTCAGGTTTGAATTGAAACGAATCTTTTATTTTAGAATGAAACATTACAAAATAAATTAAATAACACCACCCTTCACTGTTTATTTATTATAGTCACATGTAAAAATGAACTATAGATTGTTACAGTACATCCATGCTGCAAGTGTAAAAAATACAATGTGATGCCTCCATTACAATAAAAAAATGCCGACGGATGGAATATTCTACTAGCATATATTGAAGATTCTGTTGGTATTTTTCAGTCTTGATAAAATACTATATTTGAAAACTTTTTAATTGAAGTTCTCTCCGTCGATATTGTAAAACACTAAAGAAATATTTCATTCATCATTTTCATTTTTGTTTTTGTTTTGTTTTGTTTGTTATGATCCTTAAGCTAAAAATTACTCTCAATAAACCTATAACTCCAACAACAAAAAACATCTTTAAAAATTAAAAAAAAATCAACAAAGATTTAAGATCTATAAGGAACTTTTCATTTAAATAATGTTAAATAGATTACGCAAACCTATGAGTTTTTGTGGTTGAAAGATTTAAGTAGAAAATTTATATAAATAATGCACAATAATACATAAATATTTATTTTTTAAAGAAGTAGAAATGAACCATACATTGAAATAAATCAATAAAAACAAATAACATCATGAGATATAAAAGTTACATAGAGATGTTACTCTTCCATTCTACTATCCATTTGCTTGAAATGGGCTCCATCAAAGAAGGAATGCTTGATGCAAATCTTATGATTATATGGTCACGTAACCAACAATGAAAATGATAATTTCCCAAAGAAAGTTGAATAATCAGGTTTGGTTGAACCTTTACCTAGAGTTAATTTGTAATTAAAAATCAAAGGTAATGGATGATTGTGAATGACACTAAAAGGTTAATTATACATTGATAAGTTGGATTTACTCTGTCTCTCCAAAGAAGAAGAAGTTTGCTCAAGCAAAACTAAATTTCTTTAATGTCTGAAGATTGCCCAAAATATAATATAGTTCTAGAATAATGACCATAGTAGTCCTATATTGGGCTGCAAACCAATGGTCCTTAACTAAAACTTAGCTAAACACAAGTCTAATGCCTAAAACAAGCTTAAACATTGATTTTAGGCCAAAATAAACCCAACAAAAATAAAATTGCTAAAACTAAAATATAATTATCCCAAATATTAATTAAAACAATAAATAAACCATAAGAAATATTCAAATTAATACAAGTTATCAAAACAACCTCAAAACCATCTCTTTGTATTGGATCTCTTGTAGCCAAATCTGAAACATTTAGAAGAATGAGTATCCCCTTGTGCCATTCATTAATCCTTTTTCCTTGTTTGAAAGATGTTGTTTTGAATGCTAAAGTTTCTTTTTTTTTTTTCCAACTATTATAAAAAAAAAAGAAGAAAAAATGACTAAAATATCTCATTTAAATAGCCTCCTACAACTTCCTTTTTTAATAAGCAAGTCCTATAAAATAAGGAAAAGAATAAAAAAAGAATCTTAAACATCTTTGCCACAACATACATTCTATAATAAATATGGAATTCTTGCAAACTATGGATAATAGTTGTTGTTATAAATGTCTCATTGTTTGACATGAAATCCTTGTAGAAGAGGTAAGCCAGTATCTACCATACATGTTTCCAAGCATGTTAAGGAATCCTTGTATTGACCGGAATCTATAATACACAAGAAAACAATGTTTCTTCAATTTTCACACAATCTTGATAGATTTCAATCTAGACTTCAAATACATTGTTCTTTTTTGTTCGAATGAATTAGCAAGCCTATCACATATCACTGGAAAGGTAAAACTGTCTATTTTCCAACCTAATCAGAATTTTAGCAGAATTCCTTCTGTAGCTGTAGATACAGTCCAAAAAGTAGACAAAGTTCCAGATAAATTTGACAAGATTTGTCTAGCAAATTCGACTATCTGAAATAGTCCCTTAACAAAAACTGATTGACCTAAATTTTTTAACCCAATGTATAACATGTCTAGAAACTCTTGTAAGGATCTCAACCCGATCCAACAGTCAAGTTGAAAGTTATGATTGATAGTGTAAAACCGGACAATAAAAAATTTTACGTCAAAATTTGAATATGACCTTGCTTGGATCGTATCAATGCTCATTTTATTATCCTTAGTAGTTGAGCCATCCAAATACATATAAGGAAACAACAAACACAATTAAAAAATTAAAACATACTATTAAACACAAATTCAATTATTTATTAAAAATGAATTACAATTAACCTATTAACTCACAATACATCATCATTTAACCACAACAATTATCACTAGTAGCACCAATATCACTATTACCACTCTACAACCACACCACTATCGACCACACCACCATCACTATATTCTTTATTAATGTTGCACGTAGTGCGCGTGATGCGGCAGGATGTTAAAGAGTCGCCACTTGGTTGTTTAGTTTAGGTTAACTAGGAGACTAGAGTGTACTAATCTTATTTGAAATTCCAGGGTAAGGGATTGATTATTGTTAGGTAATGTATTAGCACCCCCAACGCGCATCTTACCTGAGATAAACTACATTATATGGTTTGAATGTATTGATGAGTTCTTAACCAGTGGTCCGTCTATGGCTTAGAACAAAGATTTACACTCATGAATAAATCTGGCATTTTAAATTTATTATGTGCTCGCATGCTTAAATAAATTCTTATAGGAAGAATTCATATAGGTGCCCTGACAGGGTTCATCTATCTTGGGAGGTCAAAATGTTTTTCGCAACTCATATATTGTGGTGAAAAAATACTTTGAATTAAAATTGGTTAATATCCAAAATAATTTTAAAAATTTTCTAGTCAACTTCTGGTACTTAAACACCAGCCTGCTTGTAGGTCCAACATTTATATCATAATGTTGACCATTAATTCTCAAGAATTAAAATTTTAAGGTTATTGAAATATTGGTTAAATCCCTAAGGAATTTTTACAAACTTATTGTAAATTCTAAAAATGTAAAAAAAAAAAAAAACTCTTTATTAAAACAAATCAAAACCCAGAAAGACGAAGAACATGAAGAACTCCAAAGAACATTCAACATAAACCCAACAACATGGATTTCAAATTAGACCAGATATGAACAAACCAAGGACACAAACATATTGGATGCAAGGATCAATAATCTAGCATTCATGCATTTTTAATTATCACTAAAAAACCATGATTTTGTCAAAATAGGTTTCGGTTCAAAACTAAAACCTTAGGATTAAAACCTACTGAAAAATATGTTATTCATGCAAATAAACCCTAGATTATTGACTAATCAAGTTGCCCGAAGGGTTCTATTTAAAGAATTGAACCAAAACTGATCCAAATTATAGGGCTGAGACAATGTTTTTTTCAAGAACACGAAGAACACGGCCCAACAAACCTAGAAATGAAGATCAAGCTGCCAAACCTGGAAAATGACCTTTTATGCCTCTAAAACATACTTTCTTAGTTCCAATAAACCACATTACCATAATGAAGAATATTTGAATAAAAAGAACTAACAAATAACATCAAATCATCAAATTCATGCAAGAGATACCAAATTCAAAAACTATCAACTTAAAATAGTTTAGATGTTCATTAAATATAGATTTAAAATTAGTTTTCTAAACTCATTTTGGTCATGAACAGACCTAGAAAATCCAGGATGAACATCATTGTTTTAACACACATTGCTTAAGTTAAACTAAAGCAACACTATTTTATCAAGAAAAAATAATTTAAATAGAAGACTTTACTACATCTAAAACATCCAAAAGAGCTTAAAAAAAAGAATCAGACTATAATATTAACAAAAAGAGCAACCATAACACTATTTGCTAAGCATTCCAAACTTTAGCAGGCCACATGGACTCCATTTTTATATTAGAAAACAATACCTTCAAGCTCCTAGAGTAGCTATTACCCTCTTTGCTTTTCTTTGTCAAGTCTTGCTTCCACAAGCTTGCTGCCCTTTCAAAACTTAAGAAATCCATGTGCTAGGCTTTTAAATCTTCACACAAAGAGTTCCTTTATCAATCTTTTCTCCATCTTTTTCTTCTTTTTACTTTGATTTTTCAAGGGGGTATTTATAGGTTCTTGCTAGG
This sequence comes from Populus tomentosa, assembly GCA_018804465.1. NCBI lineage: Eukaryota > Viridiplantae > Streptophyta > Magnoliopsida > Malpighiales > Salicaceae > Populus > Populus tomentosa. The sequence continues at coordinate 10,627,731 of CM031975.1, forward strand.
GTTTTCAATGGATTCAAACATAGATTGATTAAAGCTTAGTCATTTCAACAAAATAAGAGGGTTCTGGAGTATGTTTTATAGTTGTGAGCTCTGTACTTATACTGGTTTACAACAAATTTGGTTTTTGGAGATTTTGGTGGTTTTCCAAACTTAGAGATCAAGGAGCTAGTTTCTAGCCTTTTGATATTGAGAGAAACTTGGCCAACCTTTGATAAGAGCTCACTAAGAAGGATTGAAATGTGGACACATAAATAAGATTAGTGGTTTTGCAAAATGAGTATCATCACCATCAACGACCAAGTTACGCATTTTCAAGGCTTTATTGGAGTAACTCTGATATACACATCATCGGAGACCACTTGATCTTGGTAGAGGAGAAGCATGTCTTTTGTTTGGATCTATCCTTGCTCATTTTAAAGGTCTGTAGCTTTACATTCATCTATTTGAAAATGGTATTCTTCAGTTGCTGCACCACACTATACTCATTGTGTGTCATCAACTTTAGGAATTCATCGGCTTCCTCTTCATTCATAGGTTTGTTTATTTCCATATCTTTGATGACATCTACAACTTCTTTGGCTTTTGTTTTTTCATTGCCTTTCTAGTTTTTTAGGCATAAAACATCTGCCACTTTGAGCTAATCCATCATTCTCGGCCTGAAACACATGAGCAAGACCCTTAATATTGGGAGAATTTTTATAATTGCTAAGGCAAGGCATTATAGTTCCCATTGTAGGTAATGACATGCCTTATCATGATGAGCTTTGGTGGACCGCTCACAGTGTGTTGAATCCTACACATCTCTGTTTTCTTCCCTTGAAAACTTATCATGCCTACGACATCATTCTTTTCCCTTTTTATTTGTAATAGTTCACAAATCATCATTTATATCACCTTTTGGTGAAACTCTTCATATTTATTGATGTTATATCCCCTTACTCGGTGGAATCTACAAAACCTCTCACTATTTCTTGAACCTGATTCATTTTTTATTGGTAAACACTTATCCATGGTTACCTTTGAAACCTTTTTTCTTTCTTCTAAACTCCACAATATTTACTCCTCCACTACTACAAGCATGATTAGTAAGATCACTCCATTTCTTGACCTTTATGCTATCCAAGGTCATGTACTAGCTTAACACAGAACCGGTTAAGCTGTCTTTGAAGAAATGCATGAGTAACTTCTTGTTGTGTATGACTTCTATCATTTTGTTGTGGTATGACCTCAAGTGTGTCTTAGGGCATTCCAGTACCATGTATTTGACAAATTCTATCACCTTAAACTTTTTGGGCACCATTACATTTGGTACCAAACATATCTTAGCTACTCTAACTAGGTCATAGATGACAAATCCCTTAATAACCCTCAATCTTTCCTTATAAGTGACCCACTTATCTTGTTTGGGATGATAAGAGGATTTAACTTCATGGAATCCCTCTATTGTTAGATTTATTATGGCCGACACTTGAGCAGATGTAATTGTAATCGGGATGCTCACTGTTCTTTATGGTCTAGTAGCAGGATTTGCTTGCAGTTTTGTGAGTCGAGGATAACCAGAGCTGTTGGAGGCAGTAATATGGTTGATTGTTGACTTAATGTCCCTTCCTTAGACTACACTCGCATGAGTTGCTCGAGTAAGCTAGCCATTTAAGATACATTATTCTTAACATCTTCCAGCTCTTTTTGGTAGTGGGCCTTAAGTTGATCCTTCTCTTCATTCTTCATTCTTTTACGAAGCCTAGTGTTATAGACTCTGACAAAGGGACCTAAATTTCAAGTATGTTCATGCACTCTATAATTCATAAATGCATATGGATGTATGATTATGTATGGTGATGTATGTTGGATATGGATTAACTATACCCAAGGCTGATATATGACCATCATTCCTATATAAACGTGTAAAACCCCGTAAAAAAAAGTTGAACTAGTAAATTCCCAAGAGTACTGATTCATTAAATTGTATGGGTCCCGAGTCCAAATCTTTATAGACCATAAAAGTTTGAATTATCTATTGTTGCAAAAAGAGTTGAACATGCGAATGAGGAGATGGATAAAAGCCATCAAAGACTATGATTATACTATAGAACACCATCCCAGAAAAGTGAACGTGGTAGCTGATGCTCTTAGTCGCAAAACAAAAGTGAATTTGAGCAAAACACCAATATGGGAGGAATGAACACTAACAAAGTTGAGGAGATTGGGGGCTCGGTTGAACATGAATTTTGAAGGGTATTAATAGCATAGTTAAAGGTACAACCAACGCATCGAGAATAGATATTACAAGCACAATGATGAGATAATGAGGTATCAAAGATGAGAAGTATAATGAATTCCAAAATTGAAACCCCCTTTTGAGTTGTAGATGATAAAGTGTTGATAATGAGACAACACATGTATATACCTAACAATGGAATTGTTAAACAAAAGATCTTGCATATGAGTCCAAATTTACAATGCATCCTGGCAGTACTTGTAACGTCTCATAAAATTCAATAGATTTATGATATATTGATTATTCATAACATGCCATAAATGGGGTGATGTTTTTTTTATATAGTATCATGTTTTATTGATGCATTGCGTAATACCATATATCATTTCAACCATTAAACATCATTAAATGATTCAATACATCACACATACATATAACGTAAAATAGCATAAAGCTCATTTCACAATGCATGATTCGGGATGGTTAATCTTTGCCTTCTCCTCTGAAACGAAAATGTTAGATGTTCTAGGAGGAGGTCCATTTTATGTTTTTGGCAGGCTTCTCATCTTGAAAGTAATGCTTGATTTCTTTGACTTCCAATCTACTGATATGACTACAATGCCAACTTGGGTGAGGTTTCCAAATCTACCTCTAAGATGCTAGAACCCAATTTGCCTATCAAAAATTGCTAGCATGATTACGAAGCCAATCCATTGTGATGATTCTACTACACAAATGACCCCGCTCTTGTATACTAGAGTTCTTATTGAAGTTAACCTACTCTCCGACTTGCCATCCTTTATCAATGTGATTCTGCCCAATTGCACCTCTTTGCCCCAATAGATTATGTATGAATCATTTCCACGTTTCTGCAAGTAGTGTAAGATCCTAGGACATTTAACTCTCACTTGCACTAAAGGAATCAGGCCCAAAATAAGAAGAGGCCTCATGAAACTCCAACATGTTCAGCTAGTTCCAGCCCCTCTGTAGAGATAGCTGCTGTTGAGAAGCAGGAACCGTATCGTGCAGGCCCTTCTGTTGATCTCCTAGTGGATCCAATATGCACTGAAGCTGTCACAGCTAGTGAATCGAGGCCTTAGTCTCCTGGTCGCAAGAGGTCAAAAGTTGTTGCATCTGAACACTCTAGCTCCACTCTCCCTGATACTCCACGAGTACATCATTATGGTGCTGGTGCCACTATTGTTGTAGCCCTTCCTAAGAGGCAATATCTAACTAGAAGCAAACCAGCTACCATCCCTAGTTTGGGTCTGCAAGGGAAGTCCAAAGCCCCCATTGTTGATTTCCAGTCACTGCATAACTCAGATGATTATGCTCCGTCATCCATTTACTTATGATTTGTTTCATGATTTGATAGGGAGGTTGTTCCCTTGGTTTCCTATTAGCTTGTATTGAATTACTTGTTAAATATTTTGTAGACTCGCTGGTCTGGGTTTTTCTTTTGTGCAGATTCCTTATTTGCTTCATCTAGGGCAAATGTTCTGTTTTGGTGTAGTTTGGGTTGCCTGTTTTTCCTGATGCAACATGGCTAGCAGTTTGGTTTTGTGTAGTCTTTTTTATTTGTGCCTAGGTTGTGCCTGCTATTTCTGGTTTGTTCTGCTAGTTGGCCACTCAGATTTTGTGCAGCTTTGTTGATAAGTTTTTGTGTTATTGCTTTGCTAGTGCTTTAATCAGAGCCTCTGTTGCTATTTGGCCTCTCGTTGGCATTGGCTTATGATTTGGTTTCTTTTCTAGTAGCCATGTGTTTCTGGATGCTTGCTGTGGTTGTTTGGGTGCCTGGGGCTGCTGATTAGTACTTAAAAGTGCATTTTTATCAAGGTTTTATATCATCATTTTGCACTTGAAGTATTAATAACTCCTTAACTAGAGCATGTTTTCTAATAACAAGTTTGATAATATAAGATACCTTTAATTTATGGTAAATGCTCATTTTAAATGCAGGTATATCTCACAATTCAAAGGATTGATTGTTGTGATTAACTATTGAAAGTGAAAGGACAAAGAAAAGGCTAAGCTTAGGAAGGAGATGTTGATTCAATTCAAATTCGAACACTGTTCAGTCATTGGGTCATATCTGGAGCTATAGATATTGGATTTCAGTTTGGTTTATTTGGCTCGAAAGATAAGAAATAGGCCTACAACTTTCATGATAAGGAAAGACCCAAATCTGCCATTTTCAAATTCAAAGTTTAGCCACAAAAGAGAAGTCAGAATCTGTTTTGCAATCCAACCCAAACACTGCTCAAAAGTTTACCCATATCTGAAGTTCTAGAAGGCTAAATGATGTGAAATTTGGTGGGTGCAAGGAAAAGATAATTTCCAATAACTTTCATGTAGAAGACATGCTCAAATGCTGATGGTAGCAATGCCATTTCATCCAAACAAGAGCTGGAGGGCTATCCACCACGTCCACCAGCAGCACTACTCAGTATTGTAGACATATATCGAGCTCTAGTGATCAAAATGATCTAAAATTTGGTAGGTGGAAGGAAAAGACAATTTCCAACAACTTTCATTAAGAGCACTTTGCCAAATTTTGATTGAATCAAAGTCATTTCATCAAGCCAAAATGCTTGAGTGCTGCTGTCCACCAAGTCCACTAAATCAATAGTTGGCCACTACATCAATAATCAATTACCAAATGAATAGTTCTGAATTTTAGCCTATAAAAGGAGGCATTTGCCATTCATTTAGGCATCTTATTTTTTAGATCTCGATCATGTTCTTACTCTCTCTCTTTATATTTTTGTAATGCTTAAGTTTTACTTTCATTAATCTCTTGTTCAAACTTAAGTTAACTTATATCATGTTTACATTATTCTATTGTTTATTTATGTTTTTTTTCTTCATAATGTCTAGTTAAGTTAATTATGTCAAGGTGAAAATATTTCACTAATGGTGTTAGGATAATCATAATATAAACTCAATATGGACTTTAATACTTATATCCTAAACAACTTGCTACTAATATGTCTTATCATTTTTATCTTATTAATTCTTAATACCTTGCTTGTTAAATGGTTAATCTAGATTTGTGTTGTATAACACTTGGTACATCAAATACTTGATCCTTCATTGTCTTCGGTCGACATCGTTGTTATAAGAGGAACTTGATTTGTTGTCAACATAAGTTAGCATCATGAATACCTGATAAAATTTATAAGTATGGTGTTATGTAAATAAGATGATTAATATGATCATGTTGATAATTTATAAAGATTTTATGTATTACTTATCTCTAATATTATTAGTGGATCCTCTAACTTTGACATTTGTTTTTATCATTGTTTAGTCTTCACATTTATCTTACATCTCAAAGTCCTCTTTATCTCATCATCACCACTACCACCACCATCATTGTTGTTGTTGTTGTTGTTTATAATTTATATAGTTCACCCCCCTGTGGTTCAACTCTGATCTTACCGGGTTATTTATTACTTTGACACTCCTACACTTGGGATAAGACATCAACTCTTTGATCATGTCACACACACATGATTTATTTAGAGGAAAAAGCTAAACCCTCTAGAGAAATGCAACGAAGGCTTAATCCTAACATGAAAGAAGTAGTGAAAAATAAAGTTATTAAGTTTCTAGATAATGGAATCATTTATTCTATTTCTGACAGCAAATGAGTAAGTCCTAACCAATTTGTACCCAAGAAGTCTAGAGTCACTGTGATAATAAATGAGAAAAATGAGTTAATTTCAACTAGGACTATTACTGGTTGGCGCATGTGCATTGACTATAGAAAACTTAATTTAATGACTAGAAAATATCATTTCCCTTTACCTTTCATGGATCAAATCCTAGAGAGAGTTGCAAGTCATGAATTTTATTATTTCCTAGATGGCTATTCAGGTTACAATCAAATTGAAATTGCATTGGAAGATCAAGAGAAGACTACTTTCACATGTCCATTTGGTACTTTGCATATCGAAGGATGCCTTTTGGATTATGTAATGCACCAGCCACGTTTCAAAGATGCATGCTTAGCATATTCAGTGATATGGTTGAACGTTTTCTTGAGATTTTTATGGATGATTTTTCTATTTTTGGCGATTCATTTGATGATTATTTGACTAACGTAGAAAAGGTTTTGAGCAAGTTTGAAGAGAAGAATCTTGTACTAAATTGGGAAAAATATAACTTCATGGTAACAAACGGCATTGTACTTGGTCACATTGTTTCATCGAAAGGAATTGAGGTTGACAAATCTAAAATCGAGTTAATTGCCAACTTACCAACACCAAAATCTGTTAAAGATGTTAGATCATTCTTAGGACATGCTGATTTTTACAGAAGATTCATCAAAGATTTTAGTGTAATATCTAAGCCCTTGAGTAACCTTCTAACAAAGGATAATATTTTTGAATGGACTAAACATTGTGAAGAAGCCTTTGTTAAACTTAAAATCTTGCTTACATCTGCTCCTATCATTCAACCTCCTAATTGATCATTACCTTTTGAAATAATGTGTGACGCTAGTGATTATACTGTGGGTGCTCTCTTGGGACAAAGAAAAGATAAGAAACCTTATGTGATTTACTATGCAAGTAAAACTTTAAATAGTGCTCAAATGAATTACACCACCACTGAAAAAGAATTACTTGCATAGTATTTGCATGTGAAAAATTCATGTCTTATCTTGTTAGCTCACCTATTGTTATTTTTAGTGATCATGTAGCTTTGAAATATCTTGTTTCAGAAAAAGATTCTAAGGCTAGACTGGTACGATGGATTTTGTTACTTCAAGAATTTGATATCACAATCAAAGACAATAAAGGCACCGAAACTGTTGTTGAAGATCATTAGTCAAAATTAACAACAGATTTGAGATCTGACATCACACCAATCGATGACTACTTTCCTGATGAATCCTTATTTTCTGTCTTTACAATACCCTGGTTTGCTAATATTGTTAATTTTCTTGTTTTAGGATATTTGCCAGCTCATTAGAGTACCCTAGACAAAGAAAGTTCTTGAACGAAGTGAAGAACTTTTATTGGGATAACCCTTATTTATTCAAATATTGTCCTGATCAAATATTTCAAAGATGCATTCCTAACAATGAGGTAAGTAGTGTCATTAAATTTTGTTATTTTAAGGCATGTGGGGGTCATTTCTCATCAAGAAAGACAACTGCAAAAATCTTACAAAGTGGATTTTACTGGCCCACCATGTTCAAGGACTCACATGTATTCTGTAAGACTTGTGAAAATTGTCAAAAGTTGGGATCTATTTCAAAACGTCACATGATGCATTTAAATCCTATTCTTGTCATTGAGATATTTGACAGTTGGGGTATAGATTTTATGGGTCCATTTCCTCCATCATTTGGTTTTTTATACATATTAGTCGCAATAGATTATATTTCAAAATGGATAGAGGCAATTCCAAGTTGAAACAATGATCACAAAACAGTGATAAAGTTTTTGAAAGAAAATATTTTGAGTCGATTTGGAATCCCTCGAGCCATGATAAGTGATGGTAGAACACATTTATACAACAAGCCATTTGAATCTTTAATGAAGAAATATGGAATCACACATAAAGTTGCCACCCCTTATCACCCTCAAACAAGTGGACAAGTAGAGCTTGCTAATATAGATATCAAACAGATCCTAGAGAAAATAGTGAACCCTAATAGGAAAGACTGGCCTTTAAGACTTAATGATGCACTTTAGGCTTATCGAACTGCTTATAAAAACATAATTAGGTATGTCACCTTATAGATTAGTCTATGAAAACATTGTCACTTGCCTGTGGAACTTGAACATAAAGCTTATTGGGCTATTAAAGCTTTCAATTCAAACCTTGATGATGCTAGTTAGCTGCAAAAATTGCAAATAAATGAGCTAGAGGAAATAAGAAATGATGCATATGAAAATTCAAGAATTCATAAAGCAAGAATCAAAGAGTTTCATGACAAGAAAATACTGAGAAAAACATTCAATGTTGGTCAAAAAGTCTTACTTTATAATTCTCGACTCCATTTATTTCCTGGAAAACTAAGATCAAGATGGAGCGGTCTTTTTATTGTGAAACATGTGTATCCATATGGGGCCTCTGATATCGAGAATCCAAAGAATGACAATGTTTTCAAGGTAAATGGGCATCGTTTGAAAGTTTAGTTTGACAATTTTTCAGTTGAAAATGACATTATTGAATTGAATGATCTTGTATATAAAGATTGATTCTTTTTCTCACATTGTTTTGGTTTTGTTTTGGTGTAACTTTTGTTTTGCTAGTCTCTCTCTCACCCTTATTAAATGGCGGATAACGGTACTCCGTGGCTTTAGTCGGTTTTTTCTTTTTCCCATAATAACTGATATCTGTATATATTTGTACAATTCTTAGCTCTTTCTCCCTTCTTTGAATCTCTTCTCCAATTCTAATTTGAAAATGGACACCACTCTTGAAAAATTAAAAAAGTATTTTCCCGCTTTGCCTTCAAATACGATTACAAAAATTTACCATGCTAGGTGTGCAAGATTGAGGTTGTTAATAAATCATGGAATTCTTGAAGATATTCACTGGCTAATTGAAGCAAAGATCTGATTATTAGGTGAGTCCTCCAATTCTTTCATTTCACACATGCCTGGAACATATAAAAGCACTTTTGCAAAGAAACATCGTGTAAAATGACAAAGTCTGTCACAGATGTGCCAGATGGACTTGTAATGCGACATGTCGTTCTTTAAAAATGGTATTTGTAAACCGTGAAGATAAAATACAATTCATTAAGGATGGCCTGAGTAAGGGGTCTTTAGATAATCTTCTATTGACTCTTGAGACGCATCCTAATGGAGATGTGCATCATGCAATTCATGATTTATGGCCACAATTCCATAAAGAACATGCTCGATTTATGGCCACAATTCCATAAAGAACATGCTCGACTTAGTCTTGGGAATCTAACTAAAAAAGACCCTGTTTGCCAGTTTTTAAGAAAACTGGATGGGAAGCCTATCCCCGACCCATAAAGGGTTTTTAAGCCGTTCTTGGACGTAAAACCAAGGGAAGATGTGAGCCACAATCACAACTACCTATATATACACATGCTTTTTCAAAATTAATAAATAAATAAAGAGAGAGAGAGTGTGTGTGAGACTACAGCTGGCCTACATATAGGTGGTATGATTGCATTTGTAATTTCTTATCTATAAATTCTTCTCTTCCTTCCCTTCATTTCTACTCAACCCATAAATTCATCAAATATAGAAGTGTGTAGAAATGACAGGTTCCTTAAGTCATCACATAAGAAATATTTATGTTTTCGGTGGATCCAGTCTTGGAAAAGAAAAGAAGTTTTTAGAATCAGCAAATCATCTTGGTTAGGTATTAGCTAAGAGAAAGATTCATTTAGTGTAAGAGGGAGGCAACTTTGGGTTAATGGGGGGTCTGTTAATAATTGTATTTTTAGGAGGTAGTCAAGTTTTGAGGGTTGTCCCCAAAGCTTTAGCAAATGGGGACTCATTGGAAAATTAATTGGAGAGGAACTACATGTCCCCACAATGTCTGATTGACTGAATGTCATGTTTAACCATGTTGATGCCTTTATTGCCTTACCAGGTGGTTTGGGCACATTGAAAGAGATCTTTCATATTTCCTCTTGGGTCGAACTTCACATTCACCATAAACCTATAGGTTTGTTCAATGTTAATGGTTTTTATAATACAATTTTGTCTTTTCTTGATCAAGCCGTGGAACAGGAATTTCTAACAACTTCAGCATGACAAATCATAATCTATGCTGCTACTATTAAACAATTGATTGACCAACTACAATATTTCATCCCTGTCATTGATCCCTGCATGAGTCGCCTAAATTGGTCAACTAAGAAAGCCATGAAAAGCTTAGATTATATTTGAGCCTTCATTTGTGAAACCTTGTGTCTTTTGGTTTTATTAATAGCATATTATTTTGTTTGGTTACTTCTTATATTTGTTTAAGTGTGTTTCAGGTTTGTCATTGTTCGCTATTTCAGGTGATGTCTTCTATACTCTATCTTTCTACCTTAGGACATTGAGGACAATGTCTCGCTTTGGTTGGGGGGGGAGGGTAGTAGTTGACATTAAAAACAAAAAACTAACTTACTAACTATTTTTTCTATTATTAAAACCATTTGACAAAATTGTTATTAGGATGGCAGAGGAATTTTATTGACTCTTAAGACACATCTTAGTAAGTATCATTACCAAGGTCTATAAGAATACTTCTTGAAATATTCAGGTTTATAAACTCTTGCATTGTTGTCACTTGATTCTGCTCATATACTTATTTAATAAGTATTCTTAAACCTTCATTTGCACACACACACTTTAATATATGATTGTGGTTTGCACATTGGATTATTACATTATTTATGTTCTTTTATTGAAGGTAATAACTAAGGGAAAATGATAGTATATAATTTCCAAAAAAAATTTGATAATATTGATGACAATAAGAACGTAGATAAGTTTGGTTTCGTAGCCTCCATAACCTAAGCAATTAAGCCCGAAGGGGTGTTTTAACACCTAATACCCTAAAGTCAACAGACTTGGAAGCTATTGGCCCAAAGCTTGTTACATGTGTTAAGGAGAAAAGCTTAAGGGAATCAAACATTGCACTATCTACGTATCAATATCTGCAACCTGAGTTACTAAGCTCGTAGGGGTGTCTCAACACCTAATGCCCTAAGACCAACTGGTCTGGGAGTCATTAGCCTAAAGCTCATTATAGGGGTTAAAGATGCATTGTGTTTTAAGTTGTATGTGTGTATATTTATATATATATATATATATATATATATATATAATAATAATAATAATAATCCCAACCCAAGGAAGTTAACCTTAAACATTAGGACATAATATTGTTTTCTTCCAACAATAGCCCCATCATCTATGTTTTCATACATTGAGCACATAAAAAGAAGGTTTATTAATATCTTGTTTAAGAAATAAGAAGCAGAAATATAAATTTAAGGATTGTTTGTTTATCTGGATAGATTAATGAAAGTTGAATGATGAATGCCTTGCTCTATGGAACTTGCAAATTGTTTTTCTATTTTAATACTTTGATTACTATGGACTAGTAATAAGCTGGTTGGGGGGTGATTAGTACTTAAAAGTACATTCTTATCAAGGTTTTACATCATCATTTTGCACTTGAAGTATCAATAACTCCTTAACTAAAACATGTTTTATAATAACAAGTCTAATACTATAAAACGCCTTAATATATGGTAAATGTTAATTTTAAATGCAGGCCTATCACATAAGTCAAATAATTGATTGATGCATTTAGGCATCTTGGTGTTCAGATCAAGATCATGCTCTTGCTATCTTTCTTTGTATTTTGTAATGTTGAAGTTTTATTTGATGTTATTTTAATCTCTTGTTTATGCTTTTCATTTCCTTTCCTTTATTTGTATATTTATGTTTCTTTTCTTTCATTATATTTAGCTAAATCTATTATGTCAAGGTAAAAAGGTTACACTAATGGTGTAAGAATAAGTATAGTATAAACTCAACATGGACTTTAATGCTTGATAGTAAGATGTTTTATATTTATTATCTTGCTCACTCTTAATACCTTGCTTGTTAAATGGTTAATCTAGATTTGTGTTGAACAACCCTTGGTACAATAAATGCTTGGCACTCTTATAGCCCAACCGTATGGCATGACCTACACTTGTGCTATGAAAGGAACTTTGTTTGTTGTTAACATAAGTTATCACCATGAATACCTGATAATATTTATAAGTATTGACATTACTTGAATAAGATAATTAATGTAATCATGTTAACAATTATAATATGATTGGAACCTTCTTTGTGTGTGGTTTCCAGTTGAGTAATAAGAGTTTATATTATACTTGTTTGAAGTACCATTAGTGGATCCTCTAACCTTGACATTTGTTTTTATTATTGTTTAATCCTGACATCAATCTTACATCTCAAAGCTCTCTTTATTATTACTATTACTATTACTATTATTAATATCATTACTACTACTACTACTATTACAATTATTACTATTATTGTTATTATTAGTATTAGTATTACAATTATTATTACAATTATTATTATTATTATTAGTATTATTATTACTACTACTAATTATTACTATTATTATTATTGTTGTTATTGTTGTTGTTGTTGTTATTGTTGTTATTTATAATTTATATAGTTAGCCTCCCTGTGGTTCGACCCCGGTCTTTTCGGGTTATTTATAAATTCAACACTCCTGCACTTGAGACAAGACATCAATCTTTTGGTCGTGTCAATGACCGACACTCGTGCTATGAAAGGAACTTGATTTGTTGTTAACATAAGTTATCACCATGAATACCTCATAATATTTACAAGTATTGGCATTACTCGAATAAGATAATTAATGCAATCATGTTAACAATTTATAATCCGATTAGAACCTCCTTTGTGTGTGGTTTCTAGTTAAGTAAGAAGAGTTTATACTATACTTGTTTGAAGTACCATTAGTAGATCCTCTAACCTTGACATTTATTTTTATCATTGTTTAATTCTCACATTAATCCTCTTTACTACTACTACTACTACTACTATTACTACTACTACTATTATTGTAAATCCTGAGAAAAAAAAATCAAGGCTGGATTTAATTAAAGGAAATAAACTAAACTAGAAAGAAGTGGGGGCAAAACAAATACACTTAAGGAAAATGGGGCCTAAATGCAAATAAGAATAATTATAGAGCATAAGTACTCCTCTTGTCGCCAAAAACAAATCTGCAGATAATGTAAAGAAAGAAAAGAGGGAGTTTTATGTTCATTTTTACAAATCAAGATAGAAACTCTGAAATTTCAAAAACCCATCCAAGATTAAGGGTTATAGGTAGAATAAACACTGGTGGGAAAGGGATTAACAAGAAGAGAAGAGGGGAGGGCCGGTTGTCACTAGAAACAAAAAGGAGGGATCGAAACTTTGATTCGTACCGGGTAAGGTATTCTAAACCTACTCTTATGAGTCATTTCAAGTTGATTATGAATTGATGCCTAGATGTTAATTTATAGATTTTAGTTCTTACACTTAAATTGAGGAAAAAGTATGAGTTGCTAAATTAAAGAACTTCATGTGTTGTGTGTAAATGGAAAGGCTGACGAATCTGGACAGTTTTGTCTCTTGACTTTCAGAGAGATTTTAGGTAGGAGGATGAAAGAATTAGGATCAGATTCCTTATAGAAATTGTAGTTTTGAATGTTAGCTAACTAATGAAATTGGTCTTGCTCAATTTGGAGTTATAGAACTCCAGCTATGGGTCACCAACCGAGACAATAACGGTTAAAAAATGAGACAGTGACAGTTCAATGTCTAAATAGTAACAGTTGGACAGTGACAATTCAATGTCTAGATAGTGACAGTTAAAAAACGAGACAATAACAGTTCAAAAATAAGACAGTGACAGTTCAATGTCTAGACAGTAACAGTTGAACAGTGACAATTCAATGTCTAGATAGTGACAGTTCAAAAACGAGATAGTAACGGTTCAAAAATGAGACAGTGACAGTTCAATGTCTAGACAGTAACAGTTGGACAGTGACAGTTCAAAAAACGAGACAGTAACAATTTGGATTTAAGCATAAATAGTTCAAATACACACACACACACACACACACACATATAACTACAGTTGCACAAAGAATGACAATATTAATGGGTGAAATAAGAAAAACGTAAAATATTAAAAAAAAATGATGACTGAAAAAAAGACTTATTGGTTGTTGATATGTTTATAATAAAACATATCCTTGAGTAAGGAGAACTTATGGGATAAACCTGTGAATTTCAGGAGGGACCATAGGCGTGGTGCAACAACAACAACAGCAGCAGGGGAGTACAAGTAGAGCTTCTATTGCAGATAGGTGAATCGCACCTATACTTCCTAGTTAATTTCCATGATTTATTTATATTACCAATGTGAAATGTGAATTACTGAATGTATGGGTATTCAAGGTGAAAAGTTGTGTGAATTGCCAAATGATGAAATTATCACTGACAAAGGAAATATGAGAAGTACGATTTGAGGCGTAAACTAGCATACATTTAGTGTATGTTAGGATCCCGGGTAAGGGGATCGCCATGATTGGACTAGCATACATTTAGTGTATGTTAGGATCCCGGGTAAGGGGATCACCATATATCGGCTAGCATACATTTAGTGTATGTTAGGATCCCCAGTAAGGGGATCACTATGTATTGGCTAGCATACATTTAGTGTATGTTAGGATCCTGAATAAGGGGATCACCTTGCATTGACTCATATGGAGTGATGATGATGGTACCAGTGAAATTGGTATCGGTAATGTGATAAGCAAAAACAATCATGTTCAGTCTCATAAAGTCTGGAATGAAGGTTGAAAGTGGCAGAGGGAACAATTAATAATAGTTGGATAAGGAAGGGATTCTAATAAAAACTAGAAGGGAGAAGCAAATGATCTATGAATACATGTTACCTTGTTAAAATTGTTAGATGTTCGTGTTGTCATATTTATTGTAATATTCACCTTTTAATAATATGTATTTTGTTTCAGGATCATCACAAGCACGATATGAGTAGATCTTAGCTTATGTTCCCTTCTTGTAATCCAGTTTCTAGGGAGTATACCCTTGTATTTTGTAAACATGAAAATGTTTGTATAACTTAATTTGTATAATTAATGTTTAAACTTGACTGAATGAATTTAACCATGTAGTTCATATAACCATACTTCATGCCTATATAATTATACTTATTTATTTTTATCTATCCATAATGATATTTTGTTATATAATGCATATCATAAATATTGTGGTTGATAGGTATGAGTATAAGTGTGGAAATTGAAAACCCAGGATGATTGTGTCGGGAATTGAGTTATGAGATGTGAGCTATTAGAAGTGTAAATAAATTCATGTCAATAACATGGGACTTTCCGGTATATGGGGGAACTTCGTCGAAATTCTGATAGATTTTAATACGAAGACCGTGAACATATATATATATATACAAAAAAAAAATTATCATGTTTTTTTTTTCTCGATTGACATGAGATTGTCATTTTATCCCTTGGCAGACACCTTTTCTCATATACCTGTAGCACCAGTGTACTCAAAAGGGGGTGAGTCAGTGAGACTCCAAGATGATTCGTTGTCCCGTCAAGCAGATGTATCCATCCCGAGGAATCAGATAGACAGGAGGGAGATAATATACCCCACCAGTGGCACCAGTAGCACCAGTAGCTGGATCAAACCCATTTTTTGATCCTGCTTTTATTGAACACATAGTGAGAGCTGTAGCAGCTGGAATGGTAGCAGGAGCCTCCAATATGACTCCTAGATTAGGGGGTGTAGTCACCATAGTGCAATGGGTGAAAGGTATGAGAGAGATGGGTTGTATGACTTACCATGGCGAAGAGGATGCTGAGGTTACTGGGTATTGGCTGAGGAAAGTGGAAAGAGTTATAAACCAGATGCAAGTGCCAGAGGAACCACGAGTGGATTGTGTGACTCAGCTATTGGTTGGAAGTGCCCACTCTTGGTGGGAGACCATTAAAGAGAGGAGATCAGGGGAGGTATTAAGATGGAGGGATTTTCATGAAGAGTTTGAGGAGAGGTACTATTCTAGGGAGCATAAGAGGGAGAAAGAACATGAGTTTTTGGATTTAAGGCAGGGAGATTTGACAGTTCTGGAGTATGAGAGGAGATTTCAGGATTTAGCAGTTTTTGCCTCCACTTACCTTCTCACACAGTGTCATAGGGTGGAGAGGTTTCGTGATGGACTGAGGCGAGAATTGAGGATGATATTGATAGCCATGTAGTTTCAATCTGTGCGGGAATTGGTACGGGTTGCTCAGGGTATGGAGAGGGTAATAAAGGATACCCCGAAGTCAGTGGGCGAGCAGAGTCGGGCAATGGGAGCTAAAAGGAGAGATTTTGAGTTTTTGACTGGAGACCTCCTCTTTCAAAGAAGGGGAAGAGCGGGCAATCATCAAGATAGTTCTAGAGAAGGGGTTAGAGTTTCACCCCAGGAGGGAGCTTAGGAGGATCTAGACCGGTTAGTGGAAGAGAAGCTCGGGGAGGACAGTCTAGACAGGGAGTCAAAACTGCTGGAGGGTCTACAGAGCAGAAGGGACCAGGATATCCATTTTTTCAAAAGTGTGAGTAGCGACACCTCAAAAATTGCTCTGTGATGCCGGGGAGATGTTATATTTGTAGAGGTGAGGGGCATCGATGGAGAGAGTGCCCACATGTAGGCAGGGGCTGTTACTATTGTGGGGACATGAGTCATAGGAAGAAGGATTGTCCTCGTAGAACCACAAAAGGAGTCCATGGTCAGAGGACTGAGGGTCAGATCCCACAGCAACTAGTGACAGTTGATCGTCCTATCAGGCCTACCCAATTAGGGACAAGTGCTACTTGTGGGAGGCTTAGAAATCAGGAGGGGAGGACTCAGGGTCGGGTATATCACATGACCTATGAGGATGTGGGAGTTGTACCTGATGTAGTGGCAGGTACTTTTACAATTAGATACAATGTAAGTTTATGCTTTAATTGATCCTGGAGCTAGTCATTCCTTTGTATCTTATAGAATTGTGAATAACTTACATATGTTATCTAGTAACTTAGGCATAGGGGTGACGGTTAGTACACCTCTAGGAGAGAATATACATATTGATGATATTTATAGAGGGGTAAAACTATATATTAGAGGATTAGAGTTGAGGTAGATCTTATGCCATTAGAGTTGTATGATTTTGATGTGATTCTGGGCATGGATTGGCTAAGTAAACATATAAACATAAGGCACAATTGGATTGTTTCACCAAAACGGTGACAATCCAAGGAATAGGTGATAAAATAGTAGTGTTTAAAGGGGAAAGAAAAGTAATTCCAAGTTGTGTAATCTCAGTCTTGGTGGCTAGAAAATTACTGAGAAAAAGTTCTTCTGCTTGGTTAGCCCATGTAAGAGAGTTGGGGAAGGGTAGCATAGATTTGACTAGTATTCCTGTTGTGAGGGAGTTTCAAGATGTATTCCTAGAAGAGCTGCCTAGATTACCTCCAGTTAGAGAAATTGAAGTTTTTATAGAAACTATTCCAGGAGTTTCTCCTATAGCCCAGTCTCCTTATAGGATGGCACCTATAGAATTGGTAAAACTGAAGGTCCAGCTTTAGGAATTGTTAGATAAAGGCTTCATTCGGCCTAGTAACTCGCCATGGGGAGCTCCGGTATTGTTTGTAAAGAAAAAAGATGGCACCCTTCGTTTGTACATTGATTATCGTCAATTGAATAAAGTGACGGTGAAGAACAGATACCCACTCCCGTGAATAAATGACTTGTTTGATCAGTTGAAGGGTGCTAAAGTGTTCTCTAAGATAGATCTGAGATCTGGATACCACTAGTTGAGAATCAAGGAACAAGACATACAAAAGACTGCCTTCTAACCCGTTATGGGCATTACGAGTTTTTGGTGATGCCTTTCGGGTTAACCAATGCTCCAGCCATGTTTATGGACTTGATGAATCGGGTGTTTCGGCCTTACCTGGGCCAATATATGGTTGTATTTATTGATAATATTCTGGTATATTCCAACTCTCATTTGGAGCATGAACAACATCTAAGGGTTGTGCTACAGACTTTAAGGGAAAATCAATTATATGCAAAGCTTGATAAGTGTGAGTTCTGGCTCAAGGAAGTAGTATTTTTAGGCCATGTAATATCCGTAGAAGGAATAATGATGGATCCAAGAAAGGTCGATGCCGTGTTAAAATGGGAAAGGCCTACGAACATGATAGAAATCCAGAGTTTCTTGGGTCTTGCTGGATATTACCGGAGGTTTATTGAAGGGTTCTCCACTGTAGCATCACTTTTAACTAAGCTGACCTGTAAGGAAGTCAGGTTTGTTTGGTCAGAAGAGTGTGAAGCGAGCTTTCAAGAACTGAAGGATAGGCTCACTTCTGCTCCTGTGCTGGCCCTTCCATCGGGGATAGAAGGGTTTGTAGTATATAGTGATGCCTTAAAAAGGGGTTGGGGATGTGTATTGATGCAACACGGGCGTGTGATTGCTTATACATCAAGACAGTTAAAGTCGCATGAGGTGAATTACCTAGTTCATGACCTAGAACTTGCAGCGTTGGTGTTTGCCTTAAGAGTATGGAGACATTATTTGTATGGGACACAAGTTCAAATCTTTACAGACTATAAGAGTTTGAAGTATTTGATGTCACCGAAGGAGTTGAACATGTGGCAGAGAAGATGGGTAGAGTTAATAAAAGATTACAATTGTGTTATTGACTACCATCTTGGTAAGGCTAATGTAGTAGCCGATGCCTTAAGTAGGAAGGGAAAAATAGTTATGAATGATATGGAGCTTAAGGAACAGGAAAGTATAGTGGAGTTAAAGAAAATGGGCTTGTGGCTAAGTGTTAGGCCCGAGGGATCACTGTTAACTCTGTTAAAGATCCGATCTATGTTTCGAGACAAGGTCTTGGTGGCTCAACAGGCAGATGGGAAAGTAAAAGAGATCAAGGAGAGGGTAAACAAGGGTATTGAGACATCATTTCAAATGTTATCCGATGGGCTAATAGTTATGGGTAGACGAATTTATTTGCCTGAGGATAAGATTTTGAAAGATGAAATATTAAGAGAAACTCATGAATCTCGATTTGCTACTCATCCGTGGAGTACAAAGATGTATAGGGATTTAAAGGAATACTATTGGTGGCCAAGTATGAAGAGGGAAATAGCAGAATTTGTGTCGAACTGTGGGATTTGTCAACAAGTAAAGATAGAACACCAAAAACCTATAGGGGAATTACAATCGTTATCAATTCTGGAATGGAAATGGGAGAATATTTCTATGGATTTTGTGACGGGATTACCTAGGGGAAAGAAGGGGAATAATGCCATATGGGTGGTCGTGGATTGACTAACAAAATCTGCTTTGTTTTTGCCTATGAAAATGACTAATTCGGTGGATAAACTGGCAAAATTATATGTAAATGAAATAATCAGACTTCATGGAGTGCCAGTTTCAATTATATCGGATCGGAATCCAAGGTTCACATCGAGATTATGGCCTAGCTTACAACGGGCAATGGGGACAAAGTTGAATCTAAGCACAACATTTCATCCTCAGACAGATGGTCAATCTGAAAGGACCATTCAAACTCTTGAGGATCTCTTGAGGTCCTGTGTGTTGGAGTTTGGAGGGAATTGGGAGGATCTCCTGCCATTGGTAGAGTTTACTTATAATAATAGTCATCAAACCACCATTGGTATGGCTCCTTATGAAGCATTGTATGGGAGGAAATGTCATACCTCAATTTGTTGGGAGGAAGTAGGAGAAAGGAAGCTTTTGGGACCTGAAATGGTGCAACTGACAACCGACAAGGTGAGGGTGATCAAATAGAGGATGAAGGAAGCCCAGGATAGACAAAAAAGTTACGCAGATAACCGAAGAAGGCCCTTGGAATTCCAAGTGGGGGATAAAGTATTTCTAAAGGTGGCTTCTTGGAAAGGCATCATTCGATTTGCAGTAAAAGGAAAATTAGC
Source organism: Populus tomentosa (assembly GCA_018804465.1). Lineage (NCBI taxonomy): Eukaryota > Viridiplantae > Streptophyta > Magnoliopsida > Malpighiales > Salicaceae > Populus > Populus tomentosa. The sequence goes on from CM031975.1 coordinate 10,647,526, forward strand.
CCCGAGATATATTGGCCCTTTTGAGATTAAGGAAAGAATCAGGCCAGTTGCATATCGATTAGAATTGCCAGTATATTTGGATAAGAATCATAATGTGTTCAATATGTCATTGCTATGAAAGGCCAAAATAGACCCCTCACGGGTATTGCCACAAGTTCCTATGAAGATTAAGGGGGATCTTGCCATGCATTTAGGCATCTTGGTGTTTACATCAAGATCATGCTCTTGCTCTCTTTCTTTATATTTTTGTAATGTTTAAGTTTTATTTTATGTTATATTAATCTCTTGTTTATGCCTTTCATTTCCGTTCCATAATTATGTTCTTATCTTGTTTATTTATGTTTCTTTCTTTCATTATGTTTAGCTAAATTTATTATGTCAAGGTGAAAAGGTTACACTAATGGTGTAATAATAAGTATAGTATAAACTCAACATGGACTTTAATGCCTTGCTTGTTAAATGGGTAATCTAGATTTGTGTTGAACAACCCTTGGTAAAATAAATACTTGGCACTTTCATAGCCCAACTGTATGGTATGATCGACACCTATGCTATGAAAGAAACTTGATTTGTTGTTAACATAAGTTATCACCATGAATACCTAATAATATTTACAAGTATTGGCATTACTCAAATAAGATAATTAATGTGGTCATGTTAACAATTTATAATCCGATTGGAACCTCCTTTGTATGTGGTTTCTAGTTGAGTAAGAAGAGTTTATATTATACTTGTTTGAAGTACCATTAGTGGATCCTCTAACCTTGAGTTTTGTTTTTTATCATTATTTAATTCTCACATTAATCTTACATCTCAAAGTCCTCTTTACTACTACTACTACTAATATTATTATTATTATTATTATTAATAATACTACTACTACTACTACTATTACTACTACTACTACTACTATTGTTGTTGTTGTTATTTATAATTTATGTAGTTCGCCTCCTATATGGATGGAAACATAAAACATAGGCCTAAAACTTTCATGTGGAGTCCAAGATTTAAAAAGGCCGTTTTCAAGTCCAAATTATAGCAACAATGGAGATGTCCGAATGTATACTGCAGGTCAGACACTGTTCAGTATTCAACCTATATCTCAAGTTCTAAAAGTCCAAATGACCTTAATTTTTTTTTACCTTGAAAGATGAGATAATTTCCTAGACCTTTCATGAGTAAAGGTGGTTCAAATTCTGACGTTAGCAATAATGTTTTGTTCAAACAACAAGATAAGGATTGTTACCAAGTCAAGATATGGCCACCCACTCAACAATTATTCATCAAATCAATAGTTCCAAATTTTGGCCTATAAAAGGAGTCATTTGCCATGCATTTAGGCATCTTGGTGTTTAGATCAAGATCATGCTCTTGCTCTCTTTCTTTATATGTTTGTAATGTTCAAGTTTTATTTTATGTTACATTAATCTCTTGTTTATGCCTTTCATTTGCGTTCCATAATTATGTTCTTATCTTGTTTATTTATGTTTCTTTCTTTCATTATGTTTAGCTAAATTTATTATGTCAAGGTGAAAGGTTACACCAATGGTATAAGAATAAGTATAGTATAACCTCAACATAGACTTTAAAGCTTGATTCTAACATGTTTTATATTTATTATCTTGCCCGCTCTTAATACCTTGCTTATTAAATGAGTAATCTAGATTTGTGTTGAACAACCCCTGGTAAAACAAATACTTGGCACTTTCATAGCCCAACTATATGGTATGACTGACACCTGTGCTATGAAAGGAACTTGATTTGTTGTTAACATATGTTATCACCATAAATACCTAATAATATTTACAAGTATTGGCATTACTCCAATAAGATAATTAATGTAATCATGTTAACAATTTATAATCCGATTGGAACCTCCTTTATATGTGGTTTTCAATTGAGTAAAAAGAGTTTATACTATACTTGTTTGAAGTTCCATTAGTGTATCCTCTAACTTTGACATTTGTTTTCATCATTGTTTAATTCTCACTTTAATCTTACATCTCAAAGTCCTCTTTACTTCTACTACTACTACTACTACTAATATTATTATTATTATTATTATTATTACTACTACTACTACTACTACTACTACTACTATTATTGTTGTTGTTTTTGTGTTGTTATTTATAATTTATGTAGTTTACCTCTTTGTGGTTCGACCCCGGTTTTGACAGGTTTTTTATTATTTCGACATTCTTGCACTTGGAAGAAGACATCAATCTTTTGGTCGTGTCAAATATTCATACACGTCATATCAACTTGTTCATACATTCAGATCCGTGTTCCGTTGATTTTTCATTACTAGTGTTTACAAATAAGGGTCAGATGACTAATTAAGTGATTAACATGTCCGTTCATGTAGAACTCATATCACCGATAACATGTGAATATATATTTATTTTCAAAATGTGTGAGCCATGAAACAAACTTTCTTACGCACCATGTTGGTATGATGTCCCTGTTACAGCACAAGATAATTTCAAGCATTAAAGGTAATTTAAGAAAACATAATAAAACAATATTAATGTTATGTTTCAATCATAGACCAAAAGAGCATAATTCTTTAATTTCTCATTATTTACGTAAATACCACCGTTAATAATTCGTCAATTATTGAGGTTAATTACAATACTCAAACCCGATCATTCATCTTGAATAACACTCAAATAGCTGAGCTAATGTTATTCTCTATTTCAATAATAACAATCAAAGTTATGTCATATACTTAGTATATACCAAACGTATTATACATGAACTCATTGGTTTTTAAAACTAACTCGTAACACTCAAATCCGACTGTCCTCTTAGGATGCCATCTACCAAAGCCAATTGTTTATTCATTTAGGTCATCCACTTAGGATGCTATTGGCCGAAGCTAGTTATTTACTCATCCTGGTTATCCAATTAGGATACCATTAGCCATAGCTAATCATTTGTTCATCCCGGTGATCCGCTTAAGATGCTATTAGCCAAAGCTTATCATTTATTCATCCTGGTTATCCAATTAGGGAGCCATTTACTGAAGCTAATCATTTATTCATTCTGGTCATCCCTTTAGGATGCCAATAGTCGAAGCTAATCAATCATCTATCCCGGTCATCCATTCAAATACCATTAGTCGAAGCTAATCAATCATTTGTCTCGGTCATCTTATCATTTATTCATCCAGGTCATCCACTTAGGATGCCATTAGCCAAAGCTAATCATTTGTTCATCCCAATCATCCATTTTGGATGCCATTAGCCGGAGCTAATCAATCATTTATCTGGGTCATCCATTTAGATGCCATTAGCCGAAGCTAATCATTTATTCATCCAGGTCATCCACTTAGGATGCCATTAGCCAAAGCTAATCATTTGTAAGTCTTGGACATCCACTTAGGATGCCATTTGTGAGTCTCGACCATCCATTTAGGATGCCATTAGCCGAATCTAATCATTACCCTGTCAATCATTCGAGAGGCAGTTCATGTGATCACCATAACAAGATATTATATCCTTTGTAATACACCAACAAACATTCCATAACAGTTTAACATTTAGTACAACACAAAAATAGACCCTTCATATTTTTAATCCAACCATTCATGATAGTTAATGTTCAATACAATTCAATAATAGATCCCTCGTAATACTCATACAACCATTCATGATAACTAACAATCACTATAATATAACGGTAGATGTTTCGTAATACTCATACAACCATTCATGAAAATTTCATTCAATATAATACAACGATAGATTCTTCATAATACATTCGCCACAATTACATTCAATAATATGAAATAGTAGATCCCTTGTAATACAAATACAACCATTCGTCACAATTACATTAAATAAAAATATAATAGTAGATCCTTCATAATACATTCGTCGCAATTACTTTTAATAAAAATACAACAGTAGATCCTTCGTAATACATTCATCACAATTACTGATACGGTTCATGATGTGGATCAGCCCAGAAACACCAGCAAGGACCCATTACATGTTCCAAATGGACCAATGACTCGGTCCAAGACAAAGACATTGAAAGACGCATTGAATGCATTGGTTTTGAAGGGTTCCACCAAGTCAGAATTGGAAGGTCCATTGGAGTATCAAGAGGAGATCCAGTACATCTTATCCATGTGCAAGAGGGGTCCAATACAACCTTATTTGGGCTATGAGATGAGGACAACAAAGGAAACAAAAGAATCCTACTACAACTTGGAAACAACATGGTGGCTACCTTTTCCTTTTGTTTCTAGGATTAAAGGGCTACATGGAAGGCTATAAATAAGCCTTCAATCAGTTCTGTACTATTTTAGTTCATTCTCTTCTTCTCATGACAGAACATGGATTTAATATTAGGGGCTTTATTTTATTTTGTTAGCTACAGCCCAAGGCTTGTTTGGGCTTAATTAATACTTTATTTTAAGCTAGGATCCAAGGCTTGTTTGGATTAAGTTATGAGCTTTTCAGTTTAGGGTTTTAGGCCAGTTTTGAGTGGACCTCATATAAGTCCACATAAGGAGTCCATTAGGGTTAACTTTTCTAAAACTATTTAAACTCATGTAGGCCAAAATTTCAGCAACTTTGATGAATATTATTCTGAATTTTTCAGTTTTAACGTGTGAGAGTGATTCTTGCATTCTTTAGTTCTTGAATGAATTGAATCTGACTTATCGAAGATTAACTGGATTCATGGCGTCATTCTACTCATTCCAATAGTGTTGGTGCCTTGGGGCAGGTTTCCATTGTGTCACACTCGTATCAGACCAATTTCGGGTTTTCGGGATCAGATCTCAATCTTGATTGTGGGTTGCGTGACCACGTGATCACGAGGTTCACATCAGTTGGTATGAAAGTCTTAATGAGGAGACGATTTGTGCCAAACCACTATTACAGAGACTTATATCTTAAGCTCTAAGGTCTGAATCAAGGTTATAAGACAGTAGATGAATATCACAAAGAGATGGAGATAACAATGATTCGGGCTAATGTTGTTGAGGATAGAGAAGCCACTATGGCTAGATTTCTTAATGGGTTGAATTGGGACATTGCTAATGTGGTTGAGCTACAACACTATGTAGAGCTAGAGGACATGGTTCACATGGCGACGAAGGTGGAGAGACAACTTAGGAAGGGGCATGCTAGACCAGCATTTAATTCGGGTTCGTCATCATCTTGGAAGCCGAATCTAAAGAGAGAGGGTACTGTCCGGCCAAGATCCTTTGGTCCTTCTAGAACTGAACCATCAAAGGCTAAAGTTGATGTCCCTACTGATGCCAAAGGTAAATTTGAAACTCAACCTAAACGTACTCATGATGTTAAATGTTTCAGGTGTTAGGGACATGGACATTATGCTTCAGAGTGTCCATACAAGAGAATCATGATGATTAGAGATAATGGTGATGTGGAATCTGAAAGTGACAGTTCTGATTGTGAAGGTATGCCACCATTGGAGGATAGTGATGGGGATGAGTTAGCATTACCAGTTGAGGAGTCCTTGGTTATAAGGCGAACACTTCAGGTTCAGGTCAAGGAAGATGATACTAATGAACAAAGGGAGAACATCTTCCATACGCGTTGTTATGTACAAAGCAAGGTGTGTGGTTTAATTATAGATAGTGGAAACTATGTTAATGTTTGTAGTGCCACCCTTGTTAGTAAACTAAATTTGTGTACTGCTAAGCATGCTAAACCATATAGATTGCAATGGTTGAATGATAGTGGTGAAGTGAAAGTGACTAAACAAGTTGTGGTTCCATTTTTTATTGGGAAATATGTTGATGAAGTTCTGTGCAACGTGGTACCAATGCAAGCAAGTCACATCTTGTTGGGGAGACCATGGCAATATGATAGAAAAGCAATTCATGATGGGGTTAAAAATAGGTATACCATTATAAAAGATGGTAAAACCATCACTCTTGTACCTCTTACACCCAAACAGGTGTATGATGATCAAATAAAGCTAAAAAGTGAGCATGAGGCGATGGGGAGAGAAAATCAAGGTGAGGAACAAGGGGAGAGAAGAACATCAGATTCGGCTAGAACCCAAACCACCACAACCCATTCAGCCACCCATCCAAACACAAGCAAATATTCGGCCAACACTTCAAACAAATCAAACCATTCGACCACACCTCAAAAACACCCAAATCTGGCCGAGAGTGGAGGTAAGACAAGAGGAGTGAAGAAAGTCAGTAAGTGTGATGAGGATTGTGTGGAAAAACTAAAGAAACAACCTAATTTTTATGCTAAAGAGGGTGAGGTCAGATCTGTATTTTTCACAAACAAGCCAATGATTTTACTTATGTACAAAGAGGCTTACTTTAATACTAATGATCTTGATCATATTGTGCCTAATGTTTTACTATTTCTTTATTGCAGGAGTTTGATGATGTGTTTCCCGACGATACTCCTAGCGGATTACCACCATTGAGGGGGATAGAGCATTAGATTGATTTCGTACCCGGAGCTTCAATTCCTAACCGACCAGCTTATAGAAGAAATCCCGAGGAGATGAAGGAGCTTCAAAGGCAAGTTGATGAACTGATGGAAAAGGGCTACATATGAGCCCATGTGCTGTACCCGTGCTACTTGTGCCAAAGAAGGATGGAACATGGAGGATGTGTGTTGATTGCCGAGCCATCAACAACATAACGGTAAAGTATAGACATCCCATTCCTAGGCTTGATGACATGTTAGATGAGTTGCATGGATCCTGTATTTTCTCTAAAATTAACTTGAAAAGCGGGTACCATCAAATTAGGATGAATGAAGGTGATGAGTGGAAAACACATTCATCACCATACTTATTTCAAGAGTCCATATGTACACAGTCAAGCATTCCACATTTTACACCATCATACAATGAAATCTTTACAAGCATTTAAGTCATTTCTGCACGAGGGTTTATTGTAGAAAATCGGCACCAAAACTGATTCGTCGCTGGCCACACAATTCAGCAGCAAAATCTGATTCATTGTAGGTTGTACAGTTCGGCAGTGAAAACTGTTTCGTTGCAGGCATCACAATTTCGGCAGCAAATGCTACTTCACTGTGGCCAATACGCTTTTTGCAGCGAATGCTAATTCACTGCAGGCAACTCAATTTTGACAGCAAATCACACTTCTGCTGCAGACAACACAACTTTGACAGTGAATATAGATTCGCTGTGGAATAAATAATACGACAGTGAACACCTGATTCGTTGAAGACAATACAAATTCATTCGGCAGTGAACACTTGATTCGTTGCGAACAACACAAGTTCGGGAGTGAACACCTGATTCACTGCGGACAACACAGATTTGGCAGTGAGCACCTGATTTGCTACGAATGACACAAGTTCGGGAGTGAACACCTGATTCACTACAGAAAACACAGATTTGGCAGTGAACACCTGATTTGCTACGAACGACACAAGTTCGGCAGCGAACACGTGATTCTCTGTGGAAGACACAGATTCAGCAATGAACACCTGATTCGCTGCCAATGACATAGATTCGGCAACGAACACCTGATTCGCTGCCAACGACACAAATTTTGTAGTAAACACCTGATTCATTGTGGAATACACAATTCGACAGCAAACTCTTGATTCGATATGGAATACATAATTTGGAAGTGAACACCTGATTCTCCATGGACAACATAATTTGACAGCGAACACCTGATTCACTACTAACAACATAAATTTGGCAGCGAACACCTGATCCACGCTGTATACAACACATATTCGGTAGCGAACACCTGATTCACTGCAGACAACATAAATTCAGCAGCGAACTCCTAATTCGTTGCGGAATACACAATTCAGTAGTGAACACTAGTTCGCTGTAGACAACATAACTTTGACAGCGAACGTTGATTCACTGTAGACAACACAATTTGCGGCAGCGGACACTAGTTTGCTACGGACAACACAAGTTCATTTGGCAAGGTTTTTCTGAATTCATTCATTCCATGTTTTCACTTACATTATGGTAATACATCAACACCACCACTAGCAATTTCATAATTCACAAGTGTTCATTTTTGGTAATAGACTTAATTCCCTTAAGGTGTTCGTCACGGTGAATGCTCTCATTGTTCCCTGAATCCTTATAGCTGAACATTGTTGCCCATTACACTTAGCCACACATGCAAATCATCATATTTCTCACAATTTAATCACAATCACAATTCACAATTCATTCTTCAAATTCATAATTACATATGTTCGTTCATTAAACAAACCAAACCGAAGAATTATATGGTGTGGTTCCTGTTTTAGTTGCAGCATGCTTTCAAGGTTCATTAATAACACAATTTGCACTTAACATCATTCCACCACCTTTACATATAATTTCATCAATAAAATATGCAGAATTTACATCATCAACACAAGTATGATTTTGTTATTAATTCAAAAATGTTCCTAGAAGTCTCATAAGATCATCATCCATACATTGTGTCACTTTAATTCATATTCTGTCCAGCCCTCACCATTGTCGACCTTCTCCTAGGTTCATGCATTCAAAATCATTCATGTTTCTTGAGTAAGGGTTTGTGCATGTGTTCATTCATCTTTTATTCTACATAGGTCTATCCATTTAGTCAAGATTCCTTGAGTTAAGGTGCAAGAACACCACCCCTTCCATTTTTGAGTTTTCTTCCCTTTCCTTTTAGTCTGAAATCTAGGGTAACAGCTAGGCAAGAGAAGGATATTGGTCTTACCTCATATTTTTCGACAGTCTTGGAGCAGGTCTTAGTGTTATGGTTCATCCCTCAAGTCTCGGTTTTCTATCCTTCTTCCTTTGCTGGCTGTTTCTAGCCGACCCTAGGCTCCCTCTTTTTCCATAATTTTGGTTGTTTAACCTTCCCTCTCCCTCTCCCTTCTCTCTTACGCCCAAGGAGGGCACATACACCTGGGGTTTGGTCAAGTTTTTCTTTGGAAAGGGGAAGGGAAAAAGGGGCATGTTGCTGGGCACATGCAGTAGAATGGTTGAGCTCTCTTTGGAAAAGAGAAAAGAATAAGAGCATACAACTCATTTTGGGAAAGAGGGAAGGGGATAAGAGCATGCAGCTTGTTTAGGAAAGAGTGTCCCTCTCTCTCTCTCTCCTTGTTGCATTTATACCCCTCGTAAATGCAAAAATGGGGTGTTTGGACATTGGACCAAGGTTGTCCAAATCCCTCTTTTGGGTTATCCTTAAGCTGGTTTCCATTCCCCTTCTCCCCCAGAATAGGTCGGCCCAACACTAATTTTTTTTGTTAGGTTTTACTGTGTCACTGCCGATTCAGAAATTGGCAGCCAAAAACTATGTCGCTCCTGATTCTGAAATCAGCAGCGAGAACTATGTCGCTGCCAATTCAAAAATCAACATAAAAAATTATGGCGCAGTCAATTCAGAGATCGTTAGCCAAAAACTGCGCCGCTGCCGATTTAGAAATCGACAGCCAAAAACTACATCACTGCCGATTTCTTAATCGACAACGAGAACTGCGCCCCTGCCGACTCATAAGTTGGTAGCCAGACTATGCCACTACTGATTCAAAAATCTGCAGCCTACTAGGTCGCTTCTGAATCAGAAATCTACAGCCAAAAATTGCACCGCTATCGATTCATAAATTGGTAGCCAAAAACTGTGTTGCTACCGATTTAGAAATTAGCACCGAGAATTGCGCCCCTGCCGACTCATAAATTGGCTTTGCTGCTATCAATTCAAAGATCGGCAACCAAACTGCGGGGTTGTCAATTTAGAGATTGGTAGTGATGGTGGAGTCATTTCGGTTTACTTATTTTTTTTTGGTGTTTACAACTAGGTTCTTCTTCCTTCAGAGAACTTGTATCCTTCTATCTTAGCTTTCTAACGAGATCAATCTCACTTGAAATGGAAATCTATAACTCTAGATATAGTAAAAACTCTGAGGAGAGGTCGGACAATAACAACTCAATATCAAGACAGTAACAGTTGGACAGTAATAGTCTAATATTTGTTGATGAGCAATTTTGACTATCTTAAAGGCAGAACTAGGTTCTCATTCCTTTAGAGAACTTCTATCCTTGTGTCTTAGCTTTCCAACAAGACCAATCTCGCTTGAAATCGAGTTCTATAACTCTAGATATAATTAATCTAAAGAGGGGTCGTGCAATAATAGTTCAATATCAAGACGATAACAGTTAGACAATAACATTCTAATATTTGTTGATGAGCAATGTTGACTATCTTTGAGGCAGAACTGAGTTTTCCTTCCTTTAGAGAACTTGTAGCCTCGTGTCTTTGGAATGTAATAGTCCAATGTTTGTTGATGAGCAATCTTTTTTTTTTTTGATCAAATGTAAGAATTGTATAGATCAAAAAGAAGCTGGAGACCAGTAGTACAATGAAAAGGGAACAGAGTCCCTTGACTAAAACATAAACAAGACAAGCTTGCTGAACAGGAGGCAAAGGGAACAGACTCCCTTTTATAAACCATAAGCAAGACCAGCTTGCTAAAAAGCAAAGGGAACAGACTCCCTTGAACAAGTATGAAAACAATATGGTAAATACATACATCCATACAGTAGATCTAGCAAACTAAACAGTCTGGACAGAGGGGAGAGAACCTCACCTAAACAGACAAAGCTCCAACAGAGCAGCAATCAGCAACTTCATGTTGATGAGCAATCTTGATTGTCTTAGAGGCAGAACTGGGTTCTCTTTCCTTCAAAGAACTTGTAGCCTTGTGTCTTATCTTTTCAACGAGATCAATCTTGCTTGAAATGGAGTTCTATACCTCTAGATATAATTAACAATCTGAGGAGAGGTCGCCCTTTTCAATTCGAACATTGGATTTCTAATTTTTATTTTTCTAGTAAATTTTAACATTTTCTCTTCACAATTTCACCCTTAATTATATTAAAAAAAAACTAGATTTTGGTGCCCTTTTCAATTTAGTCTTTGGCTTTCTAAGTTTCAATTTTTATCCAATTTCAATCCTTTTCTCATTTTTGTTCTTAACAACTTCACCCCTGATTGCAATTTTTCAATTCATTTTTCCTTTTCCTTTTTTTTTTGGTATTTTTGAGTTTTGATTTTTCTTTATTTTCCAACTACATATTTTTTGTAACATTGTTTCAGAAATTTTGATCACGAAATATTTTTTTTTGGATGAAAATGTTTATTTTCCATGGGGGTAAAAATTAGGTTAGGACAAACCTTGACAACAATGTGTAGAAAAGATTCTTGGTTCTGTACAAGGTTTAAATAAGCAATTTTTGTTTTTTTAAAAAAAGAGGAAAAATGGTCCAACAACATAGAAAGGTGATAGTAATATGTGTAAAATATGATTGTGACTGTGTTGGGGTGCATAAAAAGGCAAGCAATATATGAATAAAATGCGTAAAGTCTAATACATGATAATAATATGTATTTCTTTTTTTTCTTAAACAAAAAAAGACAAGATTCTATTTCACCTCATACACAAAAAGGATGCTTAAAAATCAGTATAAAGTTGTTAGTGTTTAGGTGAGAATGCTAATAATCATAAACAACATGCAAGTTTTTTTTCCTTCTATATTGATGCTTAATGAAACAAAAATAAATCATGGATAAAAATGGAAAGATGTTATAAGCATGATCTTTCTGCATTAAAAGAATCATCAATTTCTAAAGGAGAAAAGGAAGATTAAAGAAAATTACGCAATAGGTGCATAGAAATCCTTTGTAAAGGGATATGGGGAGAGCCTCTGTCTCCTGCTAGTTCGACCTGATCCAATGCTGGTTGAAAGGAAAGTATTTTTATTTTTTGGTTGAGATTTAGTTGCAACTGTGCGCTATCATGTTGTGTTATTGTTAGAGAAGATTGAGCTACACAAAAACGATATGTTAGTTGGGCAAAAGTATGTTGTTTAATAATATAACTAGTTTAAAAATGGTAGATCCTTTAGCACAAGGTAAAACAAAAATGAAAGGGAAAATAGAATATACAAATGGATGAAAAGAAGGCGATTAAGTAGTAATGGCAGAGTCAACTATGATGTGGAATGTAACCTAGAAAGCAATTGGTTTTTAGAATATTTGGCTATTTTTGCATAGTGTTATCTGTTTTAGTCCGTGGAAGCAGTAAATTGATTATGATTGTTAGGGAAACAAAAATGATATAAAATATATATTGGAGTTTTAAGCAAGAGATGAAAAAATCATTTGTAAATGTAAGAAAACATCCCACCACAACCTTGTATATGGTTTCGATGAGTCATTACACTAATGTCATGATCTATTTTTGAATTATTTCCTAAAATTTACTTTTTCTTTTCTTTTTAAACCAAATAATAGGAAGAAAACTGATTATTTAGAAAAAGTAAGTTGGGAGGATTTCAAATATAGAAGAAGATCCAGCTACAATTTTGACTGAACTGGGAGTCTAATTGTACTCTATTATACCAAAAACTAAAAGGATAATGCAGATTCAAGGTCAAATTAAATCATTATTGGATGAATCTATATAAAAATTAAGTCTTAAGATATAATTAAATTTTTAATAGGCCAATTTGATTTAATTATTGGACAAATTAAAAGTTTAATTATGTTTAAGAATTAATTTGGGTCAAATTAAAGAATTTAATTAAGTGCAAGGACTTAATTATACTTTAAATGAGTCAAATTAATTTTATTAGGTACTTGATGAAAAATTAAATTTGGGAGCTCAATTTGAACGTAATTGAGAAGATTAAAATTTTAGAGTACCAAACTTAATTTTTACAAAATTAATTGGTTGAAATCAAGGGTAAAATCACAAGAAAATCAAAGTTTAGAGTCAATTAAGGGTTAAATTAAAAAAATTCATAGCCAAGAACTTTTTTGAAAAAGACGCCAAACTCTAGGGACTAAATTGATCGAAATCAAGGGTGAAATTAAAGAGATTTGAAAGTTTAATGGTCAATTAAGGGTCAATTTGTATAAATACAAGACCAAGAACTACAATGAAAAAGACACTAAAATTCGGGGCTGATATTGAAGTTTTGAAGGGGAAAATTGCATAAAATTAAAAGTTATAAGCTAATCATTGGTGCAATTAAATGAATCAAAAGCCAAAAAACAAAATGAACTTTGGCCACAACCCTAAATAAAAACTTTAAAATCCAAAACAATGTCGTTTCATTTCAAAGAAATGGCGTGTTTTTTTTCAAAATAGTGCCTTTTTTTACCCAAACTGTAACACAAAAAAGAGGAACCAGATGATATATCATGTGGTTACTGTTTATCATCTTTTTTGTTTTTGTTTTTGCCAGAAAAGCTGCTCGGGTGGCTACTTTTCAAGAGCATTTAATGATTCAACTTTTACCCAAACCGGACAAACCATATACTGTCATGATGACCTGACATTTTATTACACTTTCATATGGTTTATTTTGGCTGATTGACATCACAGCGGCTATGATGTTAGCCTGCAGTCATGATGTTAGTCTAAAAAGACCAACTCAAACAACTTTTAATTGTCAAAATTTGATAGTTCATGATAGTTATTTCAAGCTAATTGTTGAGATTCTTTTGGGCTGAATCGAGAGTCAAGATTTGTTCCCAATAAAAACAAAATGTTAATCTTCCAGGGTGGATTCCATGCATTAATGGAGAAGAAATCAAAGGCCAGAGTTTGAAAAAAATTCAGCCTCCCCTCAGTTTTTCTCCTCCCATTATTGTTCTTCCCTCTCTCTCTCTCTACTCCACCGCCATCTTAGCCATTATAACCTCCCCCACGCCATGACCAACAGTGACCCAACCTCCTCAACCAGCTCACCTTCCCTCCGGCAATAATAATAGCTGCCACCACGACCAATTTCTTCCTCTCGTTCCATGCAATATTTTCCAACAGCAACGCCAAGAATAACTTCAACAGCTACTTAGCCACACCAGCCTCCACCTCGAGCTACCAACAACTCCTCTCATTTGAGCTAAGTAATCTTCTCCTTTGTTTTCCCCTGCCTCTACAATTGCATATACCATACATATAGGACGTGAATTCACGTCCCGTAGAGGGATCCAAGTGAAAATGATCTGGACCTATTTTAATCTAACCCAAATTATAAGTTTTGGGTCAACCTAGCAAAGAAAAACAAAAATAAAAAAGAAGAGAAGCTTGTTGGGCTGCTAATCAGGCTAGAGCTATTTTAGCCTAGCCTAAATAGTTGGGTTGGTCCAGCCCATTTAATAAATAATAATAATAATAATAATATTAATATTAATAATAAAATACTTTTTTCTAAAAAAAAACATCAATTTTTCCAAAAGATATTTTAAAAATATTTATGGGCCCTTACATGTTTTTCCAACTATTTTGCATAATATTAGGTTGTAGACATACAAACTCGATATTAAAAATATTTGGTTTTCTTTGAAATTTTTCTTTAAATTATTTTTTAATTAAATTAATTTTCTACTTCAAAAAACATAAAAAAAAAATATTTTGTTTTTATATGTACAACCAAATCCTAAAGGTTTTTCATGTATATTTTCTAAAGATAAAATCATATTTTTATCATGTTAAAACAAAAGTAAAAAATATATCATAACCATATTATGATTATTTATTAGGGTTTGATCAAAATACAAAACAATCTCATGATAATTATTTTTGTTATTTGGAATGCTAGGATTAAGCTATATCCAAGAAATAATCAAGTCTAGCCTTTAGAATGATTAAGATTTAACCCGATAAGATAGAGACTTTCTCATGAAAGGAAATCTATCTTGAACTCTAGACAAGATCAATGGACATAAATGCGACTAAGAATAACAAACAAACAACAATACAACTTAGGTAAGGTACACTGGGGGTGATGTGTCTTCCTATTGATTCTAGTTCCAAATGTCTTTTTTTTTCCATTGATTTTTTTATTTTTTTAGTTTTTGTTTTTAATTTCATCATTTAATATTAGGTTTTTGTTGTGTTTTTTTATTAGTTGTTTTATTTTTCAATTTTAGCAAAATTTTATGATTTTTTTAATATAATAGAATAGAATTTTTAATTAGTTTACGAAGAAGATTTCACCATTTTTTCTGATATTTAGAAGTATTCTTTTCGTGTAGCTCTATTTAATTTTTTTTTCTCTTCAATTTTATTCAATCACTTTTCTATGAATGTTTTTTTTATTGTTTTATCAAATAAAATATTGGTTCTAACATAAAATAATTATTTTATTTCTAATATATGTAACCTTGCATAAATTTTTTTTTAATTTTATTTTATTTAATCCTATGTGTTTATTTCTATTATCGTTAGATTAAATAAAATAATAATTCTAATAAACAAAACAATAGGGTACATGGATTGTGTTAAATATCTTGATTAATATCTATTTCTTAATTTTTCTAGTTTAACTTTAAATTAATGTTAATATTTATTTTTTATTTATTAATAAAAATAATTTTTAATTTATTTAATTAAATAAATGCATAAATTCTTATTTAATTAAAGGATTTTCTTAAATAAAAAACACTTCAAAAAGTCTATATAATATACGGTAGCAAACCAAAATCTCCCGAGAGATTCAACCAAAAACATGGAAGCTAACTCATACCAGTCTCAACCAGTCTCACAACCACCTCTCTATGATCTAATAATCTTAGGAGCTTCTGGTTTCACTGGAAAATATGTTGTCAAAGAAGCCCTCAAGTTCCTCAATGTCCCTTCTTCTCCTCTTAAATCTCTTGCCCTTGCTGGTCGCAATCCCACCAAATTAGCTCAAACCCTCAAATGGGCCTCCCACCCCGACCACCCTCCTCCAATTCCTATCCTCACCGCTGACACCACCGACCCTGCTTCTCTCCACCACCTCTGCTCCCAATCCAAGCTCATCCTCAATTGTGTCGGTCCCTTTCGCCTCCTTGGCGAGCCTGTTGTCGCTGCCTGTGCAGAAACTGGGTACCCTTTTTATTTTTTTTCTCTATGTTATGTCTCTGTGTTCTTATGGATAATTGGTGTTGCAGCTTAAATGAAGAGAATGATGCTTGTAAATTGGATTTTTTTGTGAAGTTTTTTATGGGGTTTTTTGTTTGTTGAAAATAATGCTAGCTGTGATTACTTGGATATATGTGGGGAGCCTGAGTTTATGGAGAGAATGGAGGTGAAGTACCATGAGAAGGCGATGGAGACAGGTTCTTTAGTGGTTTCTGCTTGTGGGTTTGATTCGGTTCCGGCTGAATTGGGATGGATGTTTAATTCCAGGCATTGGGTGGGTCCGGCTGCACCAAACCAAATTGAGGCCTATTTGAGTCTGGAGTCGGAGAAAAGGATTGTTGGGAATTTTGGCACATATGAATCCGCGGTTCTGGGGGTTGCCAATGTCGAGCAGTTGGTGGAGCTGAGGCGATCAAGGCCCAAAAGAGCAAGGCCAGCTGTAAGAACTTTGTTGTTTGTCTTATGATTTCCTTTTATTGAAAGCAAAGCAAAAGTGTAGGTCAATCCCTCTGATTGTGAACATTATTATAAATCAATTGTGGTTTATGTTGTTTGTTTGCACGTAACTATATTATGATAGGTTAATTATTGGTAGGTGTGCATCGAGAACACGCTAATAATGCTCTTAACTTCGGTTGCACTTCACACTTTGATAATATGCTAAACTGTAATCCTGTCTAATGAAATCACTTTAATAAGTCTCATAAAATATAACCATTTTTCAAGTAATTGTCTAGTTCGTGTTTCCATTTTCAATCTTTGAATTAAGTTAGTTTATTTTCACTAGAAGAAACATTTCAACTGGTGAAGATTATAGGCCTACTACATCTGGCATAGAATGGTTTGTAATATAGAATGAAATATATTAAGGCAGTCTTTAATGAGGCTTCTGAAGTCCTGTGTGGGATTATTAAGTTCAAATGCGTTTAATAGTACCTAAAAAAAAGTTAAGGTTCCATGTGGTTTAGCTACAGGAATTTTTAGGTTGTGTAGCCACTGTTTTGGCCCTTTGCTGCAAGAGAAGGGTGGATTTTATTTTTATTTAATAGAAACTCATGAATAAGCTAGCATTGCTTCAGTTTTTTGAAAAAATTCCTCTGTAATGCCTTTTCCCCCCGCCTCTGCTCTTTCTTCATTTGTCCTCTGAAGGCTGGTGGGGTGAGTACTCTGTTGCGTCCATGCAAATATCAACAAGGTACCTAAGTTACTACTGTTGAGCTAATGGACTTTTTATACAATAACTGTGATCTATAGACTATTGTGTGTGCTGCAATATGCACATGTTGAGGGCCATGTTTATACTTGCAACAATAAATGTCTAGCTTCCACCACTACAGTGGCACCATTACTATTAATTTCTGTTGTTGGAGGGCCCTGGTAGTGGAAAAGTATACAGTAGGCACATAGTTTAGTTAAGATAATATTATGATGGCCTATCATGTTGACTGAGAATATCATTGGTAATGCCATCAGGTGGTTTCAGCAACTGTAATATGCTGATTGTAGCAGTGGTGATGGTCTGGCTAGTGGTGGTGGCAGGTGCCAGCGAATTATATTTGTGCATGGGTAATGTTGGTGGTCGTATCAGTAGCGGTGATGCTGGAAACGTCGCCGTGCCTTCAGCTCTAATTATATTATTAATATTGCGTGTCAGTGGTAGTGTCTTTCTTAAGGGTTCCATTCTTGACTTGCATGCTTCTTGAACTTGTCAACATTTAAGCAGCAGTGTGTTTTATATCTTTCTCATGATTGCTCCTTTATGCTTGTGCCCTAATCAAGTGGTGAAGAGGTTGCAAGGCTTTGGTTTATTTTACTTTCAAAACTTTCTTGAATAAAAAGAAAAAGAACAAGAAAAATTGAAGGGGAAACATAAACTGTACTTTGCATGTTGAGTATTGCAAAGGAACAATGCAAGATGGGAGATTGTTGCAATGCGTTGGTGCACAAGTCCTCATTTTTAGCATGCATTTATTACTTGGATGCTAGCACTGATAAAATATTGAAATTCCACCCTAGGTGTTATCTAAAGTGCTCTGGATATGAATTGTCTTCAATGTCATGATTTTGGTCTG
Source organism: Populus tomentosa (assembly GCA_018804465.1). Classification (NCBI taxonomy): domain Eukaryota; kingdom Viridiplantae; phylum Streptophyta; class Magnoliopsida; order Malpighiales; family Salicaceae; genus Populus; species Populus tomentosa. The sequence continues at coordinate 10,665,512 of CM031975.1, forward strand.
TTCCCGAGTCAGGATAAGCCACTAGCAATAATATTTGAGTTTTACTAGATAATTTCCAAATGTCTGTCTGATTGCTGTTTGGTTAAATTTGTTATTGGTCCCTAGCTCTAGTAGGGAAAAAATATTATCATTTCCTTAGTTTTCTTTTACCATTATGCTTCCTAGTTGCATCACAAGAAGTAGCTAATGTTGCCAATTCACCTGCATTTTTGCAGATACCTGATCTCTTCCCTCCCAAAGTACCAAGATGCATGCATTATGCTTGCAGCTAATCCCTTTGATTCTCTTGTTCTTGCAGATTCCTGGTCCCTTTCCTACCAAAGGACCAATGATAGATCACCAAAAGGAGATTGGTCTTTGGGCTGTGAAGCTACCTTCTGCAGATTCTGTTGTTGTTCGTAGAACTCTTACAACTCTGACAGAAAACCCTCGTGGTCTCCCTGGACTCAATGAGAGTCCTGAACAGATTGAAAAGAGGGACGCTTTCTGGTCGACAGTAAAACCAGCCCATTTTGGGGTGAAGCTAGGCTCTAAGACTCTATTGGGAGTCCTCCGATTCATTGCAGTTGGCATGTTCATTGGCCTCTTAGGTAGAAATGCTATTGGGAGGTGGCTTCTATTAAAATTCCCTTCGTTTTTTAGCCTCGGTTGGTTCAGGAAGAAGGGTCCCTCAGATGATGAGGTGAGAAGTGCTTCATTCAAGATGTGGTTTGTTGGACGCGGCTTTAGTGACATGAATGTTTCTCAGGACAAAACGAAACCGGACATGGAAATAACAACACGAGTAGTGGGACCTGAGATCGGCTATTTAACAACCCCAATCATCTTAGTTCAATGTGCTCTTATTCTTCTAAGCCACCGTGATAACCTGCCGAAGGGAGGAGTTTTTCCTCCAGGGATAGTATTTGGCCCGACAGATCTCCAAGAACAGCTCGAACAAAATGGAATATCGTTTGATCTCATTTCAAAGAAGTCTATTCTGGCTTAATTAGTTCAAACTTGTCAAGAAAAAGAGCAAGACCTTGACTAAATAGTAACAGTATTAGCCAGGATTTTCTTCGAGCTTTTTTTTATCAGACATCCAAGGAACAGAAGTGACGTTTGGTTATGCCTTGTTGAAGTAAGTTATATAGCTTTGATGCGATTATGGTTTGAATGAATCTGATCTCTTTCGTAATCTTGTATTGATGAACATTTTAAATATATGGTAATGACAATAAAGATGCAGATACTCGAACAAAGGACACTGTTTTTCATGACTTCAGAACTTCTTCCTAGCCTCCTCTTCTCTGATGAACATTGCCTGACCTCTCAATGATTCATTCCCCATCATTGCTTGGATCCTATCTGCGATTTCTGCCCCATTCACCACTCTCTCTGTCTACCGCACCCTCACATATACTTTTTAAAATAATAATTTAAAATAAAAAAATAAAAAAATAATTTTTTAAAAGCTTTTTTAAAATATAAAAATAAATATATTTTAAGAGTCTCACTTCATGTTACTGAATTCCACCAACAATACTCAAAAATCCACCAATTGCTAGGTGACCTAATATACCCTCTTGGTTTAATCAATTCTTCACCACCAGTCTCTTTTTCTTTAGCCTTTCCATCAACTGTGTCCAATCTCCTCTTCCAGCACTCCACCATCTTTTCTATCAACTTTCTTATCTTTCGTTACCATAAAAGTCTAATCCCACTCTTTAATAGGAAATTTAATGAAATTTTTTATGTTAATTCATAAAAATAAAAGATTTTGTTAATTTATAAATCTTAGAAAAATCTTTCACTTTAATCCTTAAAAATTAAATATTTCATCAATTTGAGGAATTTAATGAAATTCTTGATGGTAATCTTAAAAATAAGAGACTTCATCATTTGAAAATTTTACAAAACTATTTGGATATTAATCTCTAAAAATAGAAGATTTCACCGATTCAAGAATTTTATAAATTTGAGGGATTTAATAAAATTTTTGACGTTAATCTCTAAAAATAAAAGATTTCATTGATTTGAGAATTTTACAAAATAATTTGAAAGTTAATCTCTAAACAAAGAAGATTTCATTGATTACAGAATTTTAATAAATTTTTTATGTTAATCCTTAAAAATAAAAGATTTAACTGATTTGAGAATTTTAATGAAATTCTTTATGTTAATCCTTAAAAATGAAAGATTTCATAGATTTAAGGAATTTAATGAAATTCTTGACGTTAATCCCTAAAAATAGAAGATTTTATCGAATTGAGAACTTTAATGAATATTTTGATGTTAATCCTCTAAAAATAAGAGATTTCATTGGTTAAAATAACCTTAATTTCTTAAATCTTAATTAAGCTAATCTTTTAATTAACAACCTACATAAACAAAATAAATCCTTGGACAAAGGATTCCAAGCCTTATATTATTTAATCATGCCTTTGCTAAGAAATCAATAACATGTTTATTGTTTCTAATTTTCATATTTTATTATAAATAAGGACAAAACATAAACTCTAAACAAAGAAAAGAGATCATGCACCTTTAAAGTTAAAACAAAATGAAACTCAAAGAATTAAACTTTAGATTTCAACACATTTATTAATAAGTTAAACATGATATCGAGTTAAAACCCTAGATAAATACATTTATGGTATAAGTCATCACTAAACAATGCTGAAAACCCTAAAGACTAGCATGCTTAGTGTTCAAATGGTCTTCCCACAACAAACATTTCACATCTAACCATTGTCTAAAAAAAAAAAAAAAAGCTCTTCCACACATGTTCTTACCATTTGAACAAACATGTTTTATATTTAAGGAAATTATATTTCAGCATTTAACTAGAAGTCAGTTTTATAAGAAAGAACCTTCCTTTTATGATTATTGATTTCTAAAATAACCCAACTTGATTCATTTCTTTAACAAAAACTAACCAAACACAAATCCTAACCATTGTTTCCATGGATCCTAAACAACATTTTATATTTAAAAGGGTGAACTACCAATATCCAAAAACCCTAAAATTGCTTCCAAAAGAGTTATATGGTTCAACTTAAACTATAATGAACACTATTTTCTTAATTTTATAAAAATAAAAATAATAAAAAAAGCTTTCATAAATTAAACCACGAAACCTAAAACACATCTTATCATGATTTTAAAAACAATTATAACTAAAAATTTCTCATTTTTCATGAGTTTAAGTTCCCAGTTCTTTTATCCATTTATTAGCCAATAGTAACTAACAACATTAAATAAAGAACAAAGAAAAAAACCAAAAACAAAGCAAGGAAGGTTCATGTTTATAGATTGTTACCTTAGATAAATTCATGATTTGCACTTCACCAAACCAAAATTTATTGTCCAAGATCTTTTTGTCTAAATAAAACATCATTGCTAGCATCAGAACTAGAACCACCTATACTTATGAAAGTTATAGGAAATTGTCTTAGCTTTTCAGAAAAAAAAAATGAGGTCATTTGGACTTTTAGAACTCGAGATATGGGCTGAATACTGAACAGTGTATAGACTGCAGGATAGATTCAGATTTCTCCGTTGTTGCTATAACTTGGACTTGAAAACGACCTTTTTAGATCTTGGACTCCCCATGAAAGTTGTAGGCCTATGTCTTAACGAATTTTTCCAAATATTTGAGGTCATTTAGACATCTATAACTCGAGATATGATCCAATTACCAAATAGTATTCCTGTTTGGACTGCACTAACATCTCTTTTCTAAGTTTGGCCTCTCTTTGTCCTTTCAATTTCAATACTTAAACTCATCAATCAATCCTTTTATTTATGTGATAGGCCTGCATTTAAGATGAATATTTATTATAAATTAAAGGTATCTTATATTATTAGGTATGTTATTATAAAACATGCTTTAATTAAGGAGTTATTGATACTTCAAGTGCAAAATGATGATATAAAACCTTGATAAAAATGCACTTTTAAGTACTAATCAGAACACCCATACACCAACTAAGGGTTATACTGTTGAGATGAGCATGCATATTAATTTGCATAAATATAACTAAATTAATTATGATGATCTAATACATTTTTCATTACACTAACAATTTGCTTTCAATTCATCTATCATCAATTTCTATAATCTCTCACTTGTCAACACACCAATCTTGTCCAATAATAATTGATTCTATTGGTCGCCTATTCTCAGGGCACCAGTTCTTTTCCAGAATACGGGTCTAACTAATATCTCATTCACAGGGCACCAGTTCCAAACAAGGACATCGGTCCAACCATCAGCCCATTCACAGGGCACCAGTTCCAAACCAGGACACTAGTCCAACCATTAGCCCAATCTCAGGACACCAGCTCTATACTAGGAAGTTGGTCAAATCATTAGCTCGTTCATCGCGCGCCAATCCCAAACCAGTAACTGGTTCAACCATCATTCAAACACTATATATAAATACTAAAATTTGAACTACATCTTATTAGGAGATAAGCTAAAAAATTAAAAGAGACTTTAAATTAGAGATCTAAATGTCAGACACCCACCTAAAATCTATGCTCTGCTAATCATCCCCTACACTTGTATCAAAATAAGTCTTTTTAGGATCATTAGGGGGCATTGTAGGCTATAAATAAATCTTATATCAAATTTGTATTATTTTCTTTTCTTATTCTCTTCTCATGGCAGCATAGGAAATTAATTCATGAGTTTTATTTTTATTATTTCAATTATACCCAAGGATTATTCGGGCTTAACTGATATTTGGTTTTTAGATAAGATTCAAGATTTGTTGGGACTAGTGTTTTCGACTTGTCAATATATGTTATGGGTCAATTTTGTACATGAGCAAATTTAGTCCTTAAGGGTAGATCCATTATGGTTATTTTCAAAGAGTATTTAAACTCTTTGTAAGCCTAAAATTTAGCAGTCATTGAATAATATCATTTTGAATTTTTAGATTGTGTATAAGAGTTATTCTTGCATTCTTTAGTTCTTAAAAAAACTAAACCAACTTATTAAAGATTAATTGTCTTCATAATGCATGTCATAACCATTTTCTAGGTTATTCCTCAAATTCACCTTTTCACTCTCAAAATAAAAATAAAATAATGATAGCAAGAGGGCTGACATTTTGGTAAAAGCAAGCTAAAATTATTTCACATGTAGAAAAAATCAAGTTGTAATTTTGGATGGAATCGAGAGCCTAATTGTACTCCATCTCACCTAAAATTAAAAAGACAATGCAAATTGAAGGTCAAGAGTTACATGATTATTGGACGAATCTATATAGAAATTAAGCCTAGGGATATAATTAGATTTTTAATAGGCCAATCTAATTTAATCATAGGTCAAATTAAAGTTTAATTATGTTTAAGAATTAATTTAGGTCCAATTGAAGGATTTAATTAGGTGTAAGATTTAATTATACTTTAAATAAGTCGATTTAATTTTATTAGGAACTTAATTGGTGAAATATTAAGTTTGAGAGCCCAATTTAGGCTTAATTAAGAAAATTAAAATTTTAGAAATTTATTTTTTACCAAATTAAGTGCACTGCCTAACGCCTCTCTCTCTCCTCTGTAAACCTTCTTCTTCCTCCTCTAGCAACCCACCATCAACTTGACAACCATCCTCTCCACTAGCTCCATGACCAAGTCACCAGCAGCTTCCCATGCCAAATAATCCCTTCCCCCTTCTTCTTCTTCTCCTTCATTCCCCCCACCATTGTTTTGCATGCACAACATTAATTCGTTTTGCATGCAGGGCGTCAAGGGGGAAAGGTAATTCCATTCTTGAGTTTAGGTTGAACCTGTGCCGACCTAAACAAAAAAAAGAGACAAGATCTGTTGGGCCAATATCAGCCCCATCCGGCTGGGTCTGATCCAACCCAATATATTTAATAATAATAATATATATTTTTTATATATAAAAAAAATTACAAGAGTCATTTCAAAATATTTCTGATTTTATCACGTGTTTTTCTACTAATTTTGCATAAAATATGGTTGTATTTTACATTGTAAGAATAGATCCGTTATTAAAATACTAGTTTTTTTCCGAACCATTTCTTAAAAAAATTAAAAATAAAAAAAATCTCAAAACTTTTAAATTAATTTCCCTTTTCAAAAAATAAAAAATATATATTTTATTTTTATGCATACAGCCAAATCATAAAATGTTTTCCAAGTATATTTTCATAAGAAAAACAAAAAAATTGCATTTTTCTCATGTTATAAAAAAGCAAAAAAAAGGACATCATTACAATTTAAGATGGTTATCTATTAGGATTTGGTTAAAATATCAAAAACCTTTCACCAATCATTTTGTTTATTTTATATTAAGGTTTAGAAGTAGATTTTAATATTTGGGGTGTAAAACTGCATAATAGAGTATATCCTTAGGTATTATAGATACAAAATGCAAAATAAATGTGATGCTAAATTTTGGACTTTATAACGATTAGAATTGAACCCAATAAGATAGAGATCCTCTCATAAAGGGAGATCTACCTTTAACCTTAGAAGAAGACTAACAAATAGAAACTTGACCTAGAAAAAAAAATAAAAAACAATGGAACTTACCGCAGATAGGGTGCATTGACGGTAATGTGTCTTCCCCTTATACAACAAATCCCTCACTCAAACTTTCACAGACCATAAGTTTCTTAGTAACCTTAATACTAGGTGACAACTCTTAAATTTTATAATCATAATTTTATGATTAAACCCAAAACTCTTTCTTTTCCCAATAACACCTCTCAGGAGGCTCACATTAAAGAGCGCTAGCTTGATGTCGCCTCGTGATAGCGTCATTCAATTTAATTCCAATAGTGCTGGTGTCTGGGACATGTTTCCATTATGTCACACTCCTATCAAACCTTTTTTAGCTTTTCGAGATCAAATTTTAATCTTCATTGTGAGTTACATGACCATGTGATCATAGGGTTTATAATAAATACTTTCTCCATTTCTTTCTTTTCTTTTCTTATTCTTTATTATTTCCATTCTTCCCTCTCTTCCTCTCTTTTTTACATCTTATGTGTGAGTTTTAAGGGCTATTTATAGGCAAAGATAGGAGGTTTGGGAAGTCTTGATTTGGTAAGACCAAGACTGTTGATCTTTAGAAAGCTATCACCACTGTTGGTTCTAGCTCATACTCGTCCTTGCCTAAGCTACAAGCTAGCCAATTATAGTCATATGATTTTTCATGCTTTGCAAATTTTGGCTTGGTTAAGGCATATTTTTTTTGCGCAAATTTACAACAACTTAAAGGCTAAAAAGGTATAGATTTTGGCTTGGGGTTGTAGGTGGCATGTTAGGGAATAGGTTGGATGTGTTCTTCGTCTCTTACAAGTGAAAACTCAATGGGAATGAAAGCTTAAAATTAATCCCTCACAATCTTTCTTGCTTTTTTTTTTAAATCATTATTTATATGATTTCATCCTAAATCATATATTTTTTTTATTTTTGTATTTTGATTAATATTTAATAGCTATATTTTTCTTTAAAAATCTGTTAAATTTTATCCAAAAAAAAATTTTTAGTTTATTTGAGGAGATAAAAATCTGTTAAAAATCTGCTATATTTTTTAAATATGTTTTTAGTTTTTTTTTTTTTAGAAAGGGTAGAAATTAGGTTATGATAATGAAAGTGAAAAACAATAACAAGTAGAATTTTGAGTTTATTTGAGGAGATAAATAACAATTAATAAAAATGAAACAATTTGTACATTAATCTTTTTTCACTTCAGCAATGTTTTCCTTTTTTTTAGGCATATTTATGATAATGTTATTGAGAACATTAAATTGCTTTATGATTTTATTGGAGACAAATCAATCAGGCACTAGTGGCTAGGCCAAATACTAATCTAGTTATAATCTCTTTAAATATGAGATTTTAAAGAGAAAGAAATATTAATATCAATTGATTTATAGTTCTTAGGTAATTGATAATGTCATGAAAAATTTCACATTGGGCTTTTCATGATTGTGTCTATGGTTGATGAGTGACTAGACTTGGCAGGTTGACAAGCTTTTCTATAAATAAGTCTCATTTTAGAACATGGAACCCTTTGATATTTAAGTTAGCAAGTGTAAAAGGACTCTAGTGTGTGTGAAAAGAAATGTATGAAGAGAAAGTTTATGTGTAGCATGGGAGTGACATGTATAGCTAGACCCAAACAAATAGGATGCTAGGCTCTAATGGCTAACATGCTAGCGTGTGCAATATATGAGACAATGAGTGGAGCACTCTTTGCCTTTGGATGACTATTGTAGACCACTTTGACCTTCAAAAGTGACCTTCCAAGGTATGTATAAATTTGTCTTATCATTGATCTTCTTGATGGCACTAGGGTGTCTTTATCAGAGCTTAGGTGTGATCCCAACATCATATTCTTTCTTTCTTTCTTTCTTTTCTTTTTCTCTTTCCCCTCTCCTGTCCTTTTTTTATGCTACCTCTTTGAAATTAATGCATGAAATGAATGGAAGGTCTTGCTTGTGCATGAAAATGATGCATTTTAATTACTCCATTCCTAGTTGTTTGGTGGCCCAAATTGCAAGAAATGTTTTCTCTCTTATGTTTTCTTGTACCATCATTTGCCTTCACAAAACTTTTAAACAATCATATTTGGAAGTCTTTTACCATCAAAAGTGGAAGAACAAAATACATGTTGTATAAATGTTACCTTTTATGGTTATGCATGTTTGAGA
>CM031975.1:10683003-10735147 GCA_018804465.1 Populus tomentosa
GAAGCAAGCTTTCAAGAAACTGAAGGAAATACTCATTTCTGCTCTTGCGCTGGCCCTTCCATCAAGACACAAGGGTTTATGGTATATAGTGATACCTCAAGAAGGGATTTAGGATGGGTGTTGATGCAACATGAGCATGTGATTGCTTATGCATCAAGATAACTAAAGTTGTATGAGGTGAATTACCCAATTTATGGCCTAGAACTTGTCGAAGTAGTGTTTGCCTTATGAGTATGAAGACATTGTTTGTGTGGGTCACAAATTTAAATCTTTACAAACCATAAAAGTTTGAAGTATTTGATGTCACAGAGAGAGTTGAATATGTGACAAAGAAGATGGGTAGAGTTAATAAAAGATTACGATTGTGTGATTGACTACCATCCTGGTAAGGCTAATGTAGTAGTTGATGCATTGATTAGGAAGGAAAAAAAAACAATGATGAATGATATAGACATGCAAGTATAGTGGAATTGAATAAATTAGGCTTGCGACTAAGTGTAAGGCCTGAGGGATCACTATTAGCTTAGTTAAAGATCCGATCTGTACTTCGAGACAAGGTCATGGTGGCTCAACAGATAGATTGGAAAAGTAGAGGATATCAAGGAAAGTGTAAACTAGGGTATAGAGAAAGCATTCCAAATGTTATCTGGTGGGCTAATAATTATGGGTAGGCAAATTTATTTACTTGATCATAAGACTTTCAAGGATGAAGTATGGAGAGAAGCTCATGAATCCTGATTTGCTACTCATCCTGGAAGTATGAAGATTATAAAGATTTAAAGGAATACTACTGGTGGCCAAATATGAAGAGGGAAATAACAAAATTTGTGTCGAACTGTGGGATCTGTCAGCAAGTAAGATAGAACACCAAAGACCTGCAAAGGATTTATAGTTATTATCGGTTCTAGAATGGAAATGGGAGGATATTTCTATAGATTTTGTGACAGGATTACCGAGGGGAAAGAAGGGGACTGATGCTGTATGGGTGGTTATGGATTGACTGGCAAAATCTATTTTTGTTTTGCCTATAAAAATGACTGATTCAGTGAATAAGCTAGCAAAATTACATATAAATAAAGTAATCAGACTTCATGGAGTGCCAGTGTCGATTTATGTTGGAGCGAGATCCAAGGTTCCCGTCGAGATTATCGCCTAGTTTACAATGAGCATTAGGGACAAAGTTGAATCTAAGCCCAACATCTCATCCTCAGACAGATGGTCAATCTGGAAGGACTATTCAAACTTTTGAGGATCTTCTAGGGTCCTATGTGCTGGAATTCGGAGGGAACTGGGAAGATCTCCTTCCATTGGTGGAGTTTACTTAAAATAATAGTCATCAACCTACTATTGGTATGGCTTCATATGAAGCATTGTATGGGGGGGAATGTCGTACCCAATTTATTGGGAGGAAGTAGGAAAAAGAAAGCTTTGGGGACCTGAAATGGTACAACTGACAACTGACAATGTGAGGGTGATCAAAAAGAGGATGAAGGAAGCCCAGGATGAAAAAAAAAAGGGGGGGGTTATGTAGATAACCAAAAAAAGAGCCTTTAGAATTCCAAGTGGGGGATAAGGTATTTTTATCTTCAATGGTAACGGCTTCAAATGAGGTTTTGGTGGTTGAACACTTGAAGGTATGGACTCAATTGATCGTGGTGACAATTCTTCAATTTCTGGTCTCCAATTACATGCCTTTGATTCTTCCTGAAAGTAGACCATTTGCAAATCATCAGATTCATCAATCTCATTTTAACTGGAAGTGGTTTGAAATTGATCATGAACTAATTTTTCAATAAAGTCCACTTCTTGTAAATCATTATCATCTTCAGGTTACTTGTAAATGTTGAAAATATTCATCTCCAATGTCATGTTTCCAAATGATAGCTTCATCAGTCCATTCCTACAATTAATCAATGCATTAGAAATGGCAAGAAATGAACGTCCTAAAATGACAGGAATTGAATTACATGCTTCAATAGGTTGTGTATCCAAGACAACAAAATCTACAGGGTAAATGAATTTATCAACTTATACTAACACATCTTCAACTATTCCTCTAGGCATTTTTACAGATTTATCAAGTAAAAGAGTTAGAGAGGCTGGTTTTAACTCACCTAGATTAAGACTTTGAAAGACTAAATATTGAAGTAAATTCACACTAGCTCCAAGATCAAGTAAGGCTCTTTTAATTTTATGTTCTCCAATAAAGCAAGAAATTGTAGGACAACCTAGGTCTTTATATTTCAAAGCATTATTGTTATGAAGAATGGCACTTACTTGTTCGGCTAAAAATGCTTTCTTTTTCACATTCAGTTTTCTCTTCACAGTGCACAAATCTTTCAAAAATTTAGTATAGGAAGGAACATGTTTAATAGCATCCAACAAAGATATATTGATCCTTACCTGTTTGAAAGTTTCAAGGATTTCAGAATTGTGATTGACTTTTCTTTGCTTAGTCATGGCATGAGGAAATGGAAGTGCTGGTGGAGAATCAGTCTTTTCTTTACAATGTTTAAATCGGAGAATCAGTCTTTTCTTTACAATGTTCAGATTCAACCCCTTCGTTACCCTCAGAGATAGACTCAACATCTTTCTCACAAGTTTCAAGAGTGGGTTTTTCAATAACCTTACCACTATGAAGAGTGATGACTAATTTGACTTGATCCATGTGTTGGCTTCCAGAACTACTTGCATTTACATTGTATTGCCCTTTTGGATTTTGTTGTGGTTCAGATGGAAACTTACCTTTCTCTTGAAAACTGAGAGCAGATGTTAACCGAGCAAGAGTATCTTTAAAATCTGTCATGCCTTGAGCAAGTTGAGTGTTGATTTCCTCTTGCTTTTCAATGAATGCATGTAATGTTTTCTTAAGATTTTTTTTAGGAGGTGAAGCATAAGGAGGTGCATATCCATGAGAATTTTAGAAATTATGGTGTGCTTGAAATGGTGGCTATGAAGTTTGTGTATTGTTGCTATCACTCTTCCAACTAAATTTTAGGTGATTTCTCCAACCAGGGTTATACGTTTGTGAGTATGGGTTATGATTGAGCCTTTGGAAACTGTTTAAAGCATGGGCTTGTTCATGGAGGCATTCCCTCAAACAAGGCAAAGTTGGACAATCATTTGTTGAGTGTTCATTGATTTCATAGATTTGACACACAATGTCTTAAATAGATTTTAATTGACCACTCCTTTTCAATTCAAGTGCTTCGACTTCTAGCTAAAGATGCAAACTTGGCTTGGAGGTCATGATCTTTCCTAAGGTTGTGCATACCTCCACTAGATGTATGAGGTTGTGTTTTACTTGGTACCTCATAAGTACCTGTGGTGTCCCAATTTTGAGCATTTTCGACTAGCCAGTCTAGGTACTCCATTGCTTCATTAGGGTCTTTATCTTCAAAAGTTCCATAACACATCAATTCAACAATTTGCTTATCTCTAGGTGTTAACCCTTCATAAAAATGTGAAACCAATCTCCATGTTTTAAAACCATGATGAGGGCAAGTATTAAGCAAGTCTCGATATCTATCCCAACATTGGTAAAATGTTTCTCCTAGCTTTTGAGTGAAAGTGATGATTTGCCTTTTGAAAGAGTTTATTCTGTGAGACGGAAAAAACTTCTTTAAAAATTGTTGTTGCATTTCATCCCAAGCACAAATAGATCCTAGTCTCAAATTTTGTAGCCATGTTTTAGCTTTATCTTTTAATGAAAAAGGAAAAAGCTTTAATCTAATGGTGTTCATGCTACAATTTAAGTCATCATAGGTATTATAGATCTCCTCAAATTCCCTTAAATGAAAGTATGGATTTTCTAGGTCTAAGCCATGAAAAAAAGGTAAAAGTTGAATAATGTCTAGCTTAAAATTAAAATGGGATGCATTAGGAGGGAAAACTATGCATGAGGGTGCACTTATTCCTGTGGGATTCATGTGGTCTCTAAGTGTTCTCATACGGTTATTCTCATTATTCTCATTATGAAGTGATTAGTACTTAAGAGTGCATATTTATTAAGGTTTTATATCATCATTTTACACTTAAAGTATCAATAATTCCTCAACTAAAACATGTTTTATAATAACAAGTCTAATACTATAAAATGCCTTAATATATGGTAAATATTCATCTTAAATGCAGGCCTATCACATAAATTAAAGGATTGATTGATGAGTTCAAGTATGGAAATTCAAAGGACAAAGAAAGGGTCAAACTTAGAAAAGAGATGTTGGTGCAGTCCAAACTAGAACAATGTTCGGTAATTGGGTCATATCTCGAGTTCTAGATGACAAAATGATCAACTTTTTACATAGATTCAGTAAGACATAGGCCTACAACTTTCATGTGGACACAAAGACCTAAGAATGCCGTTTGCAAGTCCAAATTATAGCAACAACGGAGAAGTCTGAATCTATCTTGCAGCCCGAACACTGTTCAGTGTTTGGCTCATATCTGGAGTTATAGAAGTCCAAATGACCTCCATTGTTTTTTTTCTAGAAAGGTGAGTCAATTTCCTACAACTTTTAGTCATCAAATCAATAATTCCAAATTTTGGCCTATAAAAGGAGGCATTTGCCATGCATTTAGGGGCTTGGTTGTTCAGATCAAGATCATGCTCTTTATTTTTCTCTTTATATTTTTTTGTAATTCTTAAGTTTTGCTTTCATTAATATCTTGTTTATGCTTTTCATTTCCTTTCCTTTCCTTAGTTAACTTGTATCTTATTTATGTTCTTGTTCTTGTTTATTTATGTTTCTCTTCTTCATTATGTTTAGCTAAGTTTATTATGTCAAGGTGAAAAGGTTACACTAATGGTGTAAGAATAAGTATAGTATAAACTCAACATTGACCTTAATGTTTAATATTAACATGTCTTATCTTTTTATCTTACTAATTCTTAATACCTTGCTTGTTAAATGGTTAATCTAGATTTGTGTTGTATAATACTTGGTACAACAAATGCTTGACACTCTCATAGCCCAACCATATGGTATTACCTACACCTGTGCTATGAAAGGAACTTGATTTGTTGTTAACATAAGTTAGCATCATGAATTCCTGAAAATATTTAAAAGTTTGGTGTTACATAAATAAGATAATTAATATGATCATGTTAACAATTTATAATGAGCTATTAATGACAAATCATCCGATTGGAACATTCTTCGTGTGTGGTTTTCAAATTGAGTAATAAGAGTTTATACTATACTTGTTTGAAATACCATTAGTGGATCCTCTAACCTTGACATTTGTTTCTATCGTTGTTTAATCCTTACAGTAATCTTCCATCTCAAAGTTCTCATTAATTTCTTCCTCTTCTTTTATTACTACTACTACTACTATTATTATTATTATTATTTACATTCTTGTTATATTTTATGTACGTTAAGTATGCTCTATGTTTGATCAAGGATCCTGACATTGTTGGTCTTGCCTTGTTCATTCGCATCAGAAATCTGTTTATATTATATAATATATCTCTTTGATCTTTTCATAAACTCAGTATATAGGCTGGAAACCTGTGACCCGATCTCTTAGATCATTCTCAGGTATAATAACGCCACGTACTGAGTATTATTATTATTATTATTACTACTACTACTACTACTACTACTACTATTACTATTAATATTAGTATTGCTATTACTATTATTGTTATTATTATTGTTATTATTGTTGTTATTGTTGTTGTTTTTGTATTGTTATTTATAATTTATACAATTAACCTGTCTGTGGTTCGGCCCCGGTCTTGCCGGGTTATTTATTACTTCGACACTCCTGCACTTGGGAGAAGACATCAATCTTTTGGTTGTGTCAAGTTTTTGGCGCCGTTGCCGGGGAGGTAAATTCTTGTACAAATTATAGTATTTATTTTGTTTTCTCTTTTCACTTTTCTTGTATCTAACTTTGTTTCTTTTCTTTTGTTTTTTTTTCTTTTGTTTTCTTCTTCCTTTTATTCTCTTTCTACACGTGCATGAGTGTTTGGTCACGTACATTATGTGGTAGACTTTGTAGGGTATCCTCATCATTTTTAGAAAATATGGCCGAAGAAGATAACCAGTCACTTCATAATTAGAATAATGAGAATAGCCGTGTTAGGACACTTAGAGACCACATGAATCCCATAAGAACAAGTGCACCCTCATGCATAGTTTTCCCTCCTGATGCATCCCATTTTAATTTTAAGCCAGGCATTATTCAACTTTTACCTTCTTTTCATGGCTTAGATCTAGAAAATCCATACTTGCATTTAAGAGAATTTGAAAAAGTTTGTAACACCTATAATGACTTAAATTGTAGCATGAATACCATTAGATTAAAGCTTTTTCCTTTTTCATTAAAAGATAAAGCTAAAACATGGCTACAAAATCTTAGGTCATGATCTATTCGTGCTTGGGATAAAATGCAACAACAATTTTTAAAGAAGTTTTTTTCATCTCATAGAACCAACTCTTTCAAAAGACAAATCACCACTTTCACTCAAAAACCAAGTGAAACATTTTACTAATGTTGGGATAGGTATCAAGACTTGCTTAATACTTGTCCTCATCATGGTTTTGAAACATGGAGATTGGTTTCACAATTTTATGAAGGATTAACACCTAAAGATAGGCAAATGGTTGAATTGATGTGCAATGGAACTTTTGAGGATAACGACCCTAATAAAGCAATGGAGTACCTAGACTTGCTAGCTGAAAATATGCAAAATTGGGACACTACAGGCACTTATGAGGCACCAATTAAAACCCAACCTCATACATCTAGTGGAGGTATGTATAACCTTAGGGAAGATCATGACCTTCAATCCAAGTTTGCATCTTTAGCTAGAAAAGTCAAGGCACTAGAATTGAAAAGGAGTGGTCAATTAAAATCTGTTCAAGACATTGTGTGTCAAATCTGTGAAACAAATGAACATGCAACCAATGACTGTCCAACTTTGCCTTCTTTCAAGGAATGCCTCCATGAACAAGCTCATGCTTTAAACAGTTTCCAAAGGCCCAATCATAACCCATACTCGCAAACATACAATCCTCGTTGGAGAAATCACCCAAATTTCAGTTGGAAGAGTGACAACAATAATGCACAAACTTCGCAGCCACCGTTTCAAGCACACCATAATTTCCAAAATTCTCATGGATATGCACCTCCTTATGCTCCACCTCCTAGAAGAAATCTTGAGGAAACATTACATGCATTCAATTAAAAGCAAGAGACAATCAACACTCAGCTTGCTCAAAGCATGACAAACTTTAAAGATGCTCTTGCAAAATTCACATCTGCTCTCAGTTTTCAAGAGATAGGTAAGTTTCCATCTCAACCACAGCAAAATCCAAAGGGGCAATACAATGCAAATGCAAGTAGTTCTGGAAGCCAACATATGGATCAAGTCAAATCAGTCATCACTCTTTGCAGTGGTAAGGTTATTGAAAAACCCACTCGTGAACCTTGTGAGAAAGATGATGAGTCAATCTCTGAGGGTAAGGAAGGGGTTGAATCTGAACATTGTAAAGAAAAGACTGATTCTCCGCCAGCACTTCTATTTCCTCATGCCATAACCAAACAAAGGAAAGTCAATCATAATTTTGAAATCCTTGAAACTTTCAAACAGGTAAGGATCAATATACATTTGTTGGATGCTATTAAACAGGTACCTTCCTATGCTAAATTTTTGAAAGATCTATGCATTGTGAAGAGAAAACTGAATGTGAAAAAGAAAGCATTTTTAGCCGAACAAGTAAGTGTTATTCTTCAGAATAATAATGCTTTGAAATATAAAGACCCTGGTTGTCCTACAATTTCTTGCTTTATTGGAGAACATAAAATTGAAAGAGCTTTACTTGATCTTGGAGCTAGTGTGAATTTACTTCCATATTCGGTTTTTCAAAGTCTTAATCTAGGTGAGTTAAAACCAACTTTTGTAACTCTTTTACTTGCTGATAGATCTGTAAAAGTGCTTAGAGGAATAGTTGAGGATGTGTTAGTACAACTTGATAAATTCATTTACCCTATAGATTTTATTATCTTGGATACACAACCTGTTGAAGCATGTAATTTAATTTCTGTTATTTTAGGACGTCCATTTCTTGCAACTTCTAATGCATTGATTAATTATAGGAATGGACTGATGAAGCTATCATTTGGAAACATGACATTGGAGATGAATATTTTCAACATTTACAAGCAACCTGGAGATGATAATGATTTACAGGAAGTGGACTTTATTGAAAAATTAGTTCATGATCAATTTCAAACCACTTCTAGTGAAACTGAGATTGATGAACCTGACGAGTTGCAAATGGTTTATTTTCAGGAAGAAGCAAAGGCATGTAATTGGAGACCAGAAATTGAAGAATTGCCACCACAATCAATTGAGTCCATACCTTCAAGTGTTCAACCACCAAAACCTGATTTGAAGCTGTTACCAATCAATCTCAAATACTCATTTTTGAGAGAAAATGAAACTTTTCCGATAATAATCTCTTCCAAACTTAATGCACATCAAGAAGGTAAGTTATTATAGACTCTGAAAATGCACAAAAATGCATTAGGATGGACCATAGCTGACATAAAAGGAATTAGTCCTTTGATTTGCACACACAGAATTTATTTGGAGGAAAATGCTAAACCATCTAGAGAAATGCAACGAAGACGTAATCGTAATATGAAGGAAGTAGTGAAAAATAAAGTCATTAAGCTTCTAGATTATGCAATCATTTATCCTATTTCTGACAGCAAATGGGTAAGTCCTACCCAAGTTGTACTCAAAAAGTCTGGAGTCACTGTGATAACAAATGAGAAAAATAAGTTAATTCCAACTCGGACTATTACTGGTTGGCGCATGTGCATTGACTATAGAAAACTTAATTCAATGACTAGAAAAGATCATTTCCCTTTACCTTTCATGGATCAAATCCTAGAAAGAGTTGCAGGTCATGAATTTTATTGTTTCCTAAATGGTTATTCAGGTTACAATCAAATTGAAATTGCATTGGAAGATCAAGAGAAGACTACTTTCACATGTCCATTTGGTACTTTTGCATATCGAAGAATGCCTTTTGGGTTATGTAATGCACCAGCCATGTTTCAAAGATGCATGCTTAGCATATTCAATGATATGATTGAATGTTTTCTTGAGATTTTTATGGATGATTTTTCTATTTTTGGTGATTCATTTGATGATTGTTTAACTAATATGGAAAAGGTTTTGAACAGGTGTGAAGTGAAGAATCTTGTATTGAATTGGGAAAAATATCACTTTATGGTAACAAACGACATTGTACTTGGTCACATTGTTTCATCGAAAGGAATTGAGGTTGACAAATCTAAAATCGATTTAATTGCCAACTTACCATCACCAAAATCTGTTAAAGATGTTAGATCATTCTTAGGACATGCTAGTTTTTACAGAAGGTTCATCAAAGATTTTAGTGTAATATCTAAACCATTGTGTAACCTTCTAATAAAGGAAAATGTTTTTGAATGGACTAAACAATGTGAAAAAGCCTTTGTTAAACTTAAAAGCTTGCTTACTTCTGCTCCTATCATTCAACCTCCTGATTGGTCACTACCTTTTGAAATAATGTGTGACGCTAGTGATTATGTCGTGGGTGCTGTCTTGGGACAAAGAAAAGATAAGAAACCTTATGTGATTTACTATGCAAGTAAAACTTTAAATAGTGCTAAAATGAATTACACTACCATTGAAAAAGAATTACTCGCAGTAGTATTTGCATGTGACAAGTTTAGATCTTATCTTGTTGGCTCACCTGTTGTTGTTTTTAGTGATAATGCAGCATTGAAATATCTTCTCTCTAAGAAAGATTCTAAGGCTAGATTGGTGCGGTGGATTTTATTACTTCAAGAATTTGATATCACAATCAAAGACAAGAAAGGCACCGAAAATGTTATAGCAGATCATTTGTCAAGATTGACAACCGATTCGAGATCTAACATCACACCAATCAATGACTACTTTCCATATGAATCTTTATTTTATGTCTCTACAATGCCTTGGTTTGCTAATATTGTTAATTTTCTTGTTTCAGGACAATTGCCAACTCATTGGAGTACCCAAGACAAAAAAAAGTTCTTGAACAAAGTGAAGAACTTTTATTGGGATGACCCTTATTTATTCAAATATTGTCCTGATCAAATATTTTGAAGATGCATTCCTGACAATGAGGTAAGTTTTAAATTTTGTCATTCTGAGGCATATGGGGGTCATTTCTCATCAAGAAAGACAACTGCAAAAATCTTACAAAGTGGATTTTACTGGCCCACTATGTTCAAAGACTCTCATGCATTCTGCAAGACTTGTGAAAATTGTCAAAAGTTGGGATCTATTTCGAAACGTCACATGATGCCTTTAAATCCTATTCTTGTCATTGTGATCTTTTACTATTGGGGTATAGATTTCATGGGTCCATTTCCTCCATCATTTGGTTTCTTGTATATATTGGTTGTAGTAGATTATGTTTCAAAATGGATAGAGGCAATTCCAAGTCGAAATAATGATCATAAAACAATGATAAAGTTTTTGAAAAAAAACATTTTAAGTCGATTTGGAATCCCTCAAGCCATGATAAGTGATGGTGGAACACATTTCTGCAACAAGCCAGTTGAGTCTTTAATGAAGAAATAAGGAATCACACACAAAGTTGCCACCCCTTATCACCCTCAGACGAGTGGACAGGTAGAACTTGCTAATAGGGAGATCAAACAAATCTTGGAGAAAACAGTGAACCCTAATCGGAAAGACTGGTCTTTAAGACTTAATGATGCACTTTGGGCTTATCGAACTGCGTATAAAATATTATTAGGTATGTCACCTTATAGACTAGTCTATGGAAAACCTTGTCACTTGCCTGTGGAAATTGAACATAAAGCTTATTGGGCTATTAAAGCTTTCAATTCAAACATTGATGCTGCTAGTCAGCTGTGAAAATTGCAAATAAATGAGCTTGAGGAAATAAGAAATGATGCATATGACAATTCAAGAATTCATAAAGCAAGAATCAAACAGTTTCATGACAAGAAAATACTTAGAAAAACATTCAATGTTGGTAAAAAAGTCTTGCTTTATATTCTCGACTCCATTTATTTCCTGGAAAACTAAGATCAAGATGGAGCGGTCCTTTTATTGTGAAACATGTGTATCCATATGGGGCCTGTGATATCAAAAATCCAAAGAATGGTAATGTTTTCAAGGCAAATGGGCATCGTTTGAAAGTTTATTTTGATAACTTTTCAGTTGAAAATGACTCTATTGAATTGAGCGATCCTGTATATAAAGATTAATTCTTTTTTTTTTTCACATTGTTTTTGTGTGACTTTTATTTTGCTAGTCTCTCAACCCAATCAAATGGCGGATAACGGTACTTCGTGACTCTTAAGTCGGTTCTTTCAATTTCCCATGATAACTGATATCTGTGTATATATTTGTGCAATTCTCTGCTCTTTCTCTTTTCTTTGAATCTCTCCTTTAATTCTCATTTGAAAATGGACATCACTCTTCAAAAACTTAAAAAATTATTTTCCCGCTCTGCCTCAAAATGCGATTACAAAATTTACCGTGCTAGGAGTGAAAGATTGACGTTGTTAATGAACCATGGACTGAAGATATTCGTTGGCTAATTAAAGCAAAGGTCCGATTATCAAGTGAGTCCTCCAATTCTTTCATTTCATACATGCTTGGAACAAGTAAAAGCACTTTTGCAAAGAAACATCGTGCAAAACGACTGAAAGTCTGTGAAGATAAAATACAATTCATTAAGGATAGCCTAAGTAAGGGGTCTTTAGATAATATTCTCTTGACTCTTGAGATGCACCCTAATGGAGATGTGCATCGTGTAATTCATGATTTATGGCCACAATTCCATAAAAAACATGCTCGACTTAGTCTTGGGAATCTGACTAAAAAAGACCATATTTGCCAGTTTTTAAGAAAAATGGATGGGAAGCCTATCCCCGACCCATAGAGGGCGTTTAAGCCGTTCTTGGACGTAAAACCAAGGAAAGATATGAGCCACAATCACAACTACCTGTACATACATATGCTTTTTCAAAATAAATAAATCAAGAGAGAGAGAGAGAGTGTGTGTGAGATTACGGCTGGCCTACATATAGGTGGTATGATTGCATTTTTGATTTCTCATCTATAAATTCTTCTTTTCCTTCCCTTCATTTCTACTCAACCCATACATTCATCAAATATAGAAGTGTGTAGAAATGGTAGGTTCCTCAAGTCATCACATAAACAATATTTGTGTTTTCGGTGGATCCAGTCCTGGGAAAGAAAAAGAGTTTTTAGAATCAGCAAATCATCTTGGTCAGGTACTAGCTGAGCGAAAGATTCATTTAGTGTATGGAGGAGGCAGCCTTGGGTTAATGGGGGGAGTGTCAAAAGCTGTATTTTTAGGAGGTAGTCAAGTTTTGAGAGTTGTCCCCAAAGCTTTAGCAAAAGGGGACATCATTGGAAAAACAATTGGAGAGGAATTACAGGTCCCCACAATGTTTGATCGACTGAATGCAATGTTTAACCATGTTGATGCCTTCATTGCCTTACCAGGTGGTCTGGGCACATTGGAAGAGATCTTTCATATTTCCTCTTGGGCCCAACTACACATTCACCATAAACCCATAGGTTTGTTAAATGTTAATGGTTTTTATGATAAGTTGTTGTCTTTTCTTGATCATGCTATGGAACAGGAATTTCTAACATCTTCAGCATGACAAATCATAATCTCTGCTGCTACTACTAAACAACTGATTGACCAACTACAATCTTTCATCCCTGTAATTAATCCCTCCATGAGTCGCATAAATTGGTCAACTAAGGAAAGCCGTAAAAAAATTAGATTGGATTTGAGCCTGTGTTTGTAAATATTTGCGTCTTTTGATTTTATTATTGTGTTTTGTTGTTTCTTATATTTGTTTAAGTGTGTTTCAGGTTTGTCAATGTTCGCTATTTCAGGTGTGTCTTCTATACTCTATCTTTCTACCTTAAGACATTGAGGACAATGTCTCATTTTGGTTAGGGGGAAAGGGTAGTAGTTGATATCTTAAAAAAAAAAACTGTGTTTTCTATTTCATAAACTATTTGCAAAACTGTTGTTACTAAGATGGTAGAGTATAAGGAGTTCTTTTGTTAAAGTGACTCTTGAGACGCATCTTAGTAAACATTCTTAACAAGGTCTATCAGAATACTTCTTGAAATATTCAGTTTACAAACTCTCGTATTGTTAGCACTTGATTCTGCTCATATGCTCATTTAACAAGTATTTTTAAATCTTCATTTTCACACACACACTTTAACATATGATTATGGGTTGCACATTGGATTATTATATTATTTATATTCTTTTGTTAAAGGTATCAACTAAGGGAAAATGATAGTACATAATTTGAAAAAAAAACAAAAACAAAAAAATAATGATAATAAAAAGGTTGATAAGTTTGGTTTCATAGCCTCTCTAACCTAAGCAATTAAGCCCGAAGGGGTGTTTTAACACTTAATACCTTAAAGTCAACTGACTTGGGAGCTATTGGCCCAACGCTTGTTACATGGGTTAAGGAGAAAAGCTTAAGGGAATCAAACATTGCACTATCTACGTATCAGTATCTGCAACCCGAGTTACTAAGCTTGTAGGGATGTCTCAACACCTAATGCCCTAGGACCAACTGGTTTGGGAGTCATTAGCCAAAAGCTCGCTACATGGGTTAAAGATGCATTGTGTCTTAAGTTATATGTATATATTAAAACAAAAAAGAAAAAAGAAAATAATCTCAACCCGAGGAAGTTAACCTTAAACATTAGAACAAAAATTTGATTTTCTTCTAAGTAAAGCCCTATAACTATATGTTGATATTTTGAGCACAAAAAAAAGGTTTAGTAATATCTTGTTTAAGAGGTATTGATCAGATATATGAATTTAATGAGAGTTTGTTTATTTGGATAGATTAATGGAAGTTGAATGATGAATGCCTTGCTTTATGGAATTTGCAAATTGTTTTTCTATTTTAACACTTTGATTACTAGGGACTGGTAATAAGCTGGTTGGGGGATGTGATTAGTACTTAAAAGTGCATATTTATCAAGGTTTTATATCATCATTTTGCACTTAAAGTATCAATAATTTCTTAACTAAAGCATGTTTTATAATAACAAGTCTAATACTATAAAATGCCTTAATATATGGTAAATGTTCATCTTAAATGCAGGCCTATCACATAAATTAAGGGATTGATTGATGAGTTCAAGTATGGAAATTGAAAGGACAAAGAGAGGGCCAAACTTAGAAAAGAGATGTTGGTACAATCCAAACTAGAACACTGTTTGGTAATTGGGTCATATCTCAAGTTCTAGATGACAAAATGATCTCCAATTTTTACACAGATTCAGTAAGACATAGGCCTACAACTTTCATGTGGACACCAAGATCTAAGAATGCCATTTGCAAGTCCAAATTATAGCAACAATGGAGAAGTCCGAATCTGTCTTGCAGCCTGAATATTGTTCAGTGTTTGGCCCATATCTGGAGTTATAGAAGTCCAAATGACCTCCATTGTTTTTTTCTAGAAAGCTGAGTCAATTTCCTACAATTTTCATGTTTTCAAGTGGTCTCAGTTCTGAAGCTAGCAATTTTGTTTTATTCAAACAAGAAGATAAGAATTTTCACCAAGTCAAAAGTTGGTCACCCACTCAACAATTAGTCATCAAATCAATAATTCCAAATTTTGGCCTATAAAAGGAGGCATTTGCCATGCATTTAGGGGCTTGGTTGTTCAGATCAAGATCATGCTTTTTATTTCTCTCTTTATATTTTTTTGTAATTCTTAAGTTTTGCTTTCATTAATATCTTGTTTATGCTTTTCATTTCCTTTCCTTTCCTTAGTTAACTTGTATCTTATTTATGTTCTTGTTCTTGTTTATTTATATTTCTATTCTTCATTATGTTTAGCTAAGTTTATTATGTCAAGGTGAAAAGGTTACAGTAATGGTGTAAGAATAAGTATAGTATAAACTCAACATTGACCTTAATGTTTAATATTAACATGTCTTATCTTTTTATCTTACTAATTCTTAATACCTTGCTTGTTAAATGGTTAATCTAGATTTGTGTTGTATATTACTTGGTACAACAAATGGTTGGCACTCTCATAGCCCAACCATATGGTATTACCTACACCTGTGCTATGAAAGGAACTTGATTTGTTGTTAACATAAGTTAGCATCATGAATTCCTGAAAATATTTAAAAGTTTGGTGTTACGTAAATAAGATAATTAATATGATCATGTTAACAATTTATAATGAGTTATTAATAACAAATCATCCGATTGGAACCTCCTTTGTGTGTGGTTTCAAATTGAGTAATAAGAGTTTATACTATAATTGTTTGAAATACCATTAGTGGATCCTCTAACCTTGACATTTGTTTTTATCATTGTTTAATCCTTACAGTAATCTTCCATCTCAAAGTTCTCATTAATTTCTTCCTCTTCTTTTACTACTACTACTACTACTACTACTACTATTATTATTTACATTCTTGTTATATTTTATGTACGTTAAGTATGCTCTGTGTTTGATCAAGGATCCTGACATTGTTGGTCTTGCCTTGTTCATTCGCATCAGAAATTTATTTATATTATATAATATATCTCTTTGATCTTTTCATAAACTCAGTATATAGGCTGGAAACCTGTCCGATCTTTTAGATCATTCTCAGGTATAACAACGCCACGTACTGAATTTTATTATTATTATTGTTGTTGTATTGTTATTCATAATTTATACAATTAACCTCTCTGTGATTCGACCGCGGTCTTACTGGGTTAGTTATTACTTCGACACTCCTGCACTTGGGAGAAGACATCAATCTTTTGGTCGTGTCATGAAGCAATTGATTATCTTCTTCGGCCATAATTTTTGAAAATGATGAGGATACCCTATAAAGTCTATCACTTAATATACGTAACCAAACTCTCATGCACGTGTAAGAAGAGAATAAAAGGAAGAAAGGAAAAGAGAAGAACAAGAAACAAAACAAAACAAAACAAAAGAAACAAGAGTTAGATAAAATGAAAAGTGAAAAGAGAAAATAAAATAAATATTACAATTTATACAAGAATTTACCTCCCTGGTAACGATGCCAAAAACTTGACACGACTAAAAGATTGATGTCTTCTCCCAAGTGCAGAAGTGTCGAAATAATAAATAACCCGGCAAGACTGGGGTCGAACCACAAGGAGGTTAACTATATAAATTATAAATAACAACAACACAACAACAACAACAACAACAACAACAATAATTAGTAGTAGTAGTAATAATAATAATAGCAATACTAATACTAATAATAACAATAATAGTAGTAATAGTAGTGATAGTAATGATATTAATAATAGTAATAATAATAATAAAGATGACTTTGAGATGTAAAATTAATGTGAGGATTAAACAATAATAAAAACAAATGTCAAGGTTAAAGGATCCACTAATAGTACTTCAAACAAGTATAATATAAACTCTTATTTCAATTGAAAACCACACACAAAGGAGGTTCCAATCAGATTATAATTGTTAACATGATTACATTAATTATCTTGTTCAAGTAATACCAATGCTTGTAAATATTATCAGGTATTCATGGTGATACCTTATGTTAACAACAAATCAAGTTTCTTTCATAGCAAAGGTGTAGGTTATACCATACGGTTTGGCTATGAAAGTACCAAGCATTTGTTGTACCAAGGGTTGTTCAACACAAATCTAGATTAACCATTTAACAAGCAAGGTATTAAGAGTGAGCAAGATAATAAATATAAAACATGTTAGTATCAAGCATTAAAGTCCATGTTGAGTTATTACTATACTTATTCTTACACCATTAGTGTAACCTTTTCACCTTGACATAATAGATTTAGCTAAACATAATGAAAGAAAGAAACATAAATAAACAAGATAAGAACATAATTATATAAATAAAGGAAAGGAAATGAAAAGCATAAACAAGAGATTAATATAACATCAAATAAAACTTAAACATTACAAAATAAAAGAAAAAGAGCAAGAGCATGATCTTGATCTGAACATCAAGATGCCTAAATGCATGGCAAATGCCTCCTTTTATAGGCCAAAATTTGAAACTATTGATTTGATGACTAATTGTTGAGTGGGTAGCCAACTCTTGACTTGGTGAAAATTCTTAAGGGGCTTTTTGGCCATCGAACGCCACCTTCTGGGGCAATGTTTGAAAGGTATCGGCGTCTCAAACTAGATGAGGCAGCACGTGTGCCAAGAGTAGCCGTGGTTTGGTGCTGATGACCATTTCTTCTTAACCCTTCTTCTCTCCCTCATCTAGATTTTTGTGCTAGCCCCTTAAAAATTCAAGAGCAACCTTTTAATATTGGTTCTACAAATTTGGTCCCTTTTCATTTTTATTATGATTTTTTTTAATCTTGAATAATTCATTTAATTTAATTCATATTCTTTTGATTGTTATTTTTTTTTTGTTTGGAATCATTTTTTCAATTGAGTTTTTTTACGATTTCATTCTATTTTGCTTTTTTTTTTCCTATCAAATTCAATCCTTCTTCTTTTGATTGTTGATTTTTTAGCCTTGATAGATTTTTATTTTAAATCATAAATGATTTTATTTCACAATTTCAACCTCCTTTATTTTTTTTCCTATCAAATTTAATTATTATAAATATTGCTAATTCTTTTTCTTTGACAAGTTTTTAAGATTTATATTTTTAAATTAGCTCATAATAAACTTCTTGATTGGATCTAATTTAGGATTTCATGAGTTAATAGTTTTTAAAATTTGACCAGGTTAGGGATATTTGTCTGGGTTTGCTTGGGTTTTACAAATATTTTTTAATTTGCCCCAATGATTTTTTTTTATCTTTAAATTTTGGTCTCTAATTTTTTAATTGTGGTTTATTTTATTTAGCATCATTTTTATTTTTATTTTAAATTGCATTCTCCTTAGGTATTTTCTATTAAATTTTATCTTTACTTTTTTTTTATTGAATCAGTTGTTAATAAGGTTTCTTGATTGAATTCGGGTAAAAATGCTTATGGGTTACAAATTTTAGAGATTAGATTAGGTTTAAGAGGTTCACCGAGTTTGTTTGGTTTTTTTTCCTTTGTCTAAATAGATGTTTTCTTATTTTTCTCTCCTTTTTTTTGTTGTTGTTTTCCCTTTAGATTCTATTGGGTTATCTCTTAACAATTTCTTTCTATTTCATCCCTTATTATTTTTTAATCTATAAATAGTTTATCAAATTACAAATATTTTTCAATTTCACCCCCTATGATTTTTTAATCTTTCAAATTTGATATTCATTCTTTTAGTTGCAATTTATATTTTTATGGTTATTTTTAATTATTTTTTTCAAATTTCATCATCCACAGGTTTTTTCTATCAAGTTTTATTCGCATTATTATTTTTTTTTGCAAGTTTTTTTATTTAATATATATTTTTTTAAATTTCATCTTTTAAAATTAAATTTATTGAGAGCTAAGTTTCTTGATTGAATCCAGGTTCAGGATTTCACAAGTTGTAAGCTATAGAGATTAAACTAAGTATAGAAGGTTCACCTGGATTTGCTTGGTTTTTTTCCTTTTATTTTCCCCTTTTTTTAATTTTTAATTTTTAATCTTTGTTATTTGTTTTGTTTTCTTATTTTTCAGGTTTGATTCTATTCTGTTAGCCTTCTATAATTTGTTTTTCAATTTCATCTCTTATAATTTTTTAATCTTTTAAATTTGATATTTATTCTTTTAATTACTGTTTATTTTGTTGGGGATTATTTTAGTTTTTTCTTTCAAACTTCATCATCCTTAGATATTTTTCTCTCAAATTTTATATTCATTCTTTTTATTTCTTTTGCTTTTGCAAGTTTTCTTTATTAATTTTTTTTCAATAATTTCATATTTCAAATTTAAATTAGCTGACAACTAAGTTCTTAATTGAAATTTTCTTCATAATTCAATGAGTTGCAAGTTTTTAAGATTAAACTAGGTTTAAGAGGTTCGTCTAAGTTTTCTTGTTTTTTTTATTTTTTTAAGTTGATGTTTTGTTTTTGTAGTTTTCTTTTTATTAGGTTAACATTAAGTTGTTTGATAATTTAAATAGACTCAAATATTATTTTTTTTATTTTTTCATATTATTTAAATTATCATTTAAATTAATAACTCAATATTTTTTATTTTTTTTAACTAGTATTTTTTTACAACAAAAAAAAATAAAATAAAATCTTGGCCCGTGGTAGATCACGGGCAACAAATCTGGTATCTATCTATTCTAGTATCTATCTATTATATTTAAGAGCCTGAATATTTATTCTAAAAAAATTTAAAAAGTGGAAAAGAAGAATGTGAAAATGATAAAAAGAATGGAAAAAAAAAGAGAAAAAAAAATCCCAACTGGTATTAGGAACAGCCCATAGGAAATAGAAACAATGGCACATGGTTTTGATTTTCTCTCAAGGAAAAACCACCTTGTCTAACTCCCCTTTTATACCCATCTTCATTCTTCTCTCCCCTCATCTTTTGCATCCCACCCTATAACCACATCACCAGAGATGCAAATTTTCACTCCATCATCTTCCCCTTTATTTTTACCTCTCTATTCTTGTGTCCTAAACACGCATATACACATACCATCAAACAAGTAAACAGTACCATACTTATAAAACAAAAACTACATGTTCTTATACACGCAGAGTCTTTTATTTTTTCCTTAAAAAAATATCTTGCATACCCATATCTTAATTTTGTATTTTAAGAGTTTTAAGCGATACCCATCTCTTATTTTGAGGAATTTTTGTTGTTTTGAGAGCAATTTGTGGGGCTGAATGGGGATTGAGACAAGTGTGGCTAATAAGAAAGTAAAACAAGTTCGTGAATTGGCCAAGGATAAGATTCCGATTCCGAACTCGAATTTGAATCCGAAAACCAATACGAATGGCAAGGGAAAGAGAGGCCGGCGGCGGCACCATAAGAAGATGGTGGCTGTATCGCCGGTTCAGAAGCTGTTTAACACCTGCAATGAAGTGTTTGACTCATGTAGCACTGGAATTATTCCTTCTTCTGATAATATCCAAAAGCTAAAGGCAGTTTTGGGTATGTTTCTTTGTGTACAGTGCCTTAAATTTGATATTTTAGAGTTGGAAAATTGGGTTGCATTGAGGGGTTTTAGAGTTTAGTTTTGATAATTCTGGTTAGGAAAGTTATTAATACTACAATTGAAATGGAATTTTAGTTAGCTATTGGTTGTTCATCAGGTAATGAAATGTATAAATATTGACATTGTTGCTCCATACAGAGTTAGAATTTAATTAATTAATTTTTTTTATCATATTTTAAACTACAAAATCTTTAGGCCATTAGGCTGTAAGAATGCCTGGTTTGTCTCACTTCTCATTGCTGTGATGTTGTTGAGCTTGACTTGAATTTATATTCTCTAGTGCATTGTATCCTGTCTTGGTTTATCTTGTTTACCCTGGTCCTTTAATCAGATTTGGCTTTTTAATTTCTTTTAGTTTGCTATTTCTACTTTTGTTCCCTTCATGGACTTGATTTCATTTGAAATTGTATTTTTGGGGCTTTTCAATAAAATTAGGACTGTACTTGGAATGAAACATACAAGTGTAGAACTCAAGAAGTTCCACATCTTTGTCCCTGCTCGTGCAAAAGTAACACGGACTAATTTTATGTTTTTTTTTTTATATATATCTGTCCTTGATTTTTTAATCACGAGTTCCTGTTATGTAGATAACTTCAAGCCTGCTGATGTTGGTCTCTTTCCTGAAATGCCACATTTTCAAGCTTCTTCGGCTGGGAGAACTCCGGTGATAAGATACCTGCATCTCCATGAATGTGACAAATTCTCTGTAGGTAGCCTTCTTTGAGGTGCTTTCACATTAAATTCGAGGAATTATATTTTGACTTGTTTGCTCTGATTTTCAATTATCATAGATGGGAATCTTCTGCTTGCCACCATCAGGCGTCATTCCACTTCATAATCATCCTGGAATGACTGTATTTAGCAAACTTCTCTTTGGGACTATGCACATAAAATCATATGACTGGGTAGCCGATGTCCCTGCCAGTAAGTGTTACTTGTTTTATGTCTTGTACTGAATTTATGCTGCCAAAGTTTGTAATAAAAAAAATGAAGAAATAGAAATGCTCTAGTAGAGTAAGCGTTGAACTAAAATGGCCTTGCTAAATCCAGCATGTGTCTTTCTGGCGATGAGTTATATTACGTGCCAATAGGAGACAGACATTTCCAACCAAGAAATCCCCTGAGTATGCTGAGTAAATATGAAAGTTGAAAAGAAATTCTTATTCTTAGCAATAGGCGAGCTCAAGCATCAGTGTACCTTTTTTACAGGCTGGGAACTTTAAACTTGATAAAAATAGCAAATCCCATGAGAAAATTAGAAAAGAAAAATGTAAATCTAACGTGGTAAACTGATCTAGTGGAGGATGTAAAAAAAACCTTCTAAATATTTGAAATTGGTCATCTAGTTGTGAAAACGTAAAAGTTTTGAACAATGCAAATATTACAATTCTCATTCGAGTAATGCTCCAGTTGGCTAGATAGAAAGTTCACATGGTCGTTTTCATAACCTGTCTGGATGATGGTGATGTCTTGACTCTCTCCCACTATACCATGAGCCTCAGTTGTTTGCATCAAGGACAACCCTAGCAGAATGCACGACTTTTGGCATTTTCATTCTTCTCTCTTCTATAATTGGAAATGAAAATAGCCCCTGACATCTCGGTTTTGGTTAATGAAGCAAAGCAGACTGAGGTTCGTCTGGCCAAGGTCAAGGTCAACTCGAAATTAACCGCTCCTTGCAACACCTCTATCCTTTACCCTACTGATGGAGGCAACATGCATTGCTTTACAGCAGTGACAGCTTGTGCAGTCCTAGATGTGCTAGGCCCTCCATACTCTGTTCCTGATGGTCGGCATTGCCAATACTACCTCGACTTCCCATTTGCCAATTTCTCAGGTACCATGGTGCATCTTCACAAAGTTCTATGTAATTCAAAATGTTTACAGAAAACAAAGTAATGTTTTGCCTCACTGTAATCTTGACTATTTAGCTGCCTGAAATTTCAATTGACCAGTTTTGATAATTTTTTTGTCTGACAAAGCAGTGAATGGAGTATCAATTCCTGAAGAGGAGAAGGAAGGCTATGCCTGGCTTCAAGAGAGGGAGAAACCTGGGGACTTGACTTTTGTAGGAGAATTATATGGAGGTCCAGCAATCGTGGAGAAGTGAGCCTGCTATACACTACATGTTGTCATTGCCTTCCAACCATTTTGAGTAGCAGATTAGCATTAGATCTTTTATTTCGTTTTACCTTGTATGCTCCTTTTTTTTTATCCTTTCTTTTCTTGTTGAACACAACACAAGGCACATGGTGCCTTTTCACTATAGCTTCTGTACATAAAAGGGACCATCTTGTAAGTGCACCGGAAAGAGGTTGATAGCTCAATAGCTGAATGAGAAAGTGTTAAAAGTGCACTTTTTTATCATCTTTCTCTCTATCTCTCTCGCTCGTGTCCTTTAGATTTCTCCTGAAACCCAAAAGTAGACATGTTTCCTGTCGTTCTTTAAAACTTAAAATCAATCCAATAGTTTAACTATGATACCTACCTAGTGAGGGAGAATTGAAGGCAAAATATCCGGCTTGTACTTGAAAAGGACAGGTTTTGTTACGCAGGAGCTTTCTTTCTAGGAAAACTTTGTGGTACTTCTGAGACGGGAAATTTATAGTTGCATGCTAATTTATGCTGGGGGTTCCTGTGCTGTACCAGTGCTGATGCAAGTGTTGCTCTTTGGAAATTTCCCCCGTTTTCCTATCAAAAGAAACAAAGGGCATTCTGTTGTATCTGCAAGATCTCACTCTTTCTTTGTTTTTACCTCTTGCTCTGGAGGAGACATCTATCCTACCATGACGTGGTTATGGTAGCTTGATGTTACGATTTTTATGTCATTGCGAGACTAGAAGTAACAATTACGAGAATCATAGTACTAGGTGTTGTTATAACTATTGTTTCAGTAATTGAATGCTGAAATTTTGTATATTACTCATTTAAAAATGTACTTATTTTTCTGTAATTGTCTACTTAATTTCCATAATTTTCTATTTATAACTCGCAATCAAAATTGACGTGTGTGGTAATGACACTTTATTTAAGAAGTTACCTATTAAATGGAATTAATGAAGAGATTGAAAATGAGTTATTTTATTTTATTTTAATTTTTTTTTTTCTGGTTGTGACCGGATCAGTTGATGTTAGCACAAATGGAGACGACTTCAAGTACATCTGTGTCTTAATGCAAATTCTCCCTTACGTGAAACGCTACGGGTGTGTTGAGAGTACGGTGTAGTTGAGCATGATATATACACATACACACACTCACTTAAACAAATTAATGAAAAACATATAAAACTTATTTTTGATAGTGGCTTTTTATGTACATTAAAAAAACTATCATCCAACCACACCACATTTTCTAGAACACAACACCTAAAGTACATGTTTGGCAAGTGGCATGATCAGGGGCAGAGCTAGAATTATTTGTTAGGGGGGCCATAATTAATATAATAAAATATAATATTTATTTTATTTTATTGTATATGAGTTGTAAAAAAACCTGTATAATTTAGTTTTATTCAAATAACTTACTATAAACATATAATTTTCTTTGTATGAGGTAAAAGGTTTGAAGAAATACCAAATTGAGTCAAAACAACGAAGTTAATTTCATCTTCATAATATATTCATCACTTTAATGTTAGTCTCTATATCTATCAAATATAAACATACAAAGTATATAAGAAACATTAGCTAAAACGAAGCATTATTTATGTTTGATAAACTTTGTAATAAAACAAAAAATAATAAAGAACTATTCTCACTAATCAACGCGGGTTCTTTGTAAACTGAGGCGCATTGGAGTTGCTCAATCATAACTTTAACATTACACATTGGAGTTGGTTCACTAGGCTGCGAGTTATCAATATTTGTTTTGAAAAAAAAATCAAATTCTTCTTATTTTGTTCATGGTTCAACCTAAAATCAAAACATATATCGTGAAAAAAAATTGATAATTTTGGTGATTCTGCTAAAAACAAAACATAAAAAAAATCAAAGTATAATCAAAACAAACCAATGAAATATATCTAATTAATTAAAAAAAACACTATAACAAGATGATGCGAACCTCGTGATCACGTGGTCACGCAACCCACAATCAAGATTGAGATCTGATCCCGGAAAGCCGAAATAGGTCTGATAGGAGTGCGACACAATAAAAACCTGCCCCAAGGCACCAACACTATTGGAATGAGTAGAATGACACCACGAAGCCAGTTAATCTTTGATAAATCAGATTCAGTTCGTTCAAGAACTGAAGAATGCAAGAATCACTCTTACGCGTTAAAACTGAAAAGTTCAGAATAATAATCATCAAAGCTGCCAAAATTTTGGCTTACATGAGTTTAAATAGTTCTTGAAAAGTTAACCCTAATGGACTCCTTATGTGGACTTATATGAGGTCCACTCAAAACTGGCCCAAAACCCTAAAATGAAAAGCCCATAACTTAATCCAAACAAGCCTTGGATCCTAGCTGAAAACAAAGTATTAATTAAGCCCAAACAAGCCTTGGGCTGTAGCTAACAAAATAAAATAAAGCCCTTAATATTAAATCCATGTTCTGCCATGAGAATAAGAGAATGAACTAAAATAATACAAAACTGATTGAAGGCTTATTTATAGCCTTACATGTAGCCTCTTAATCCTAGAAACAAAAGGAAAAGGTAGCCACCATGTTGTTTCCAAGTTGTAGTAGGATTCTTTTGTTTCCTTTGCTGTCCTCATCTCATGGCCCAAATAAAGTTGTATTGGACCCCTCTTGCACATGGATAAGATATACTACAATCTCCTCTTGATACTCTAATGGACCTTCTAATTCTGACTTGGCGGAAACCTTCAAAACCAATGCATTCAATGCGTCTTTCAATGTCTTTGTATTGGACTGAGTCATTGGTCCATTTGGAACATATAATGGGTCCTTAGTGGTGTTTCTAGGCTGGTCCGCATCACAAGAATTCAAAAAACAAT
The DNA here is from genome assembly GCA_018804465.1 of Populus tomentosa. Lineage (NCBI taxonomy): Eukaryota > Viridiplantae > Streptophyta > Magnoliopsida > Malpighiales > Salicaceae > Populus > Populus tomentosa. Next base: position 10,708,161 of record CM031975.1, read on the forward strand.
TGGTAAAATTAGCAGATCTAAGAAAAAAATAAAGCAAAAATGGTAGAATTATATAAAAAAAACCTCATCAAATTATTAACAAACATCTCAAAATAAAATAAAAATAGATTTTAAATTTAAGTTATCTTATTTTGTTTAATGAAAAATAAATTAATTGATGGCTCTATTTCAATTTTTTCGTTGAAAAATTTTACTTATGATTTATATTTATATTTTTGTTTTTGATCGGCTGTAAAATTTATTGTGCAAAGTAATGAATTTATATTTACAGGATTTATATTAGGGTACGTAAATTAATTTTTTTTAAAATCAAATTAAAAAATCACATTTAATTACAGTAAGAAAACTTTTGTAGAATAAAAAACCTCATCCACACTTAATTACCTAATAATATATATATATATATATATATATACACACACACGTCTCTTTCCCTTCTCTCTATCACTCTTGCCTGCAACAACTGTTAACACGAGACTTGGAATAGAAATTCAAGTCAAGTGGTGTCCATCATCCCATTTTTCCAAGGGTGGTATATATATATTATACAGGGGTGGAATATTTTAAGGGGGACCCGGGCCCCTGCTTTCCCCCCTCCTTCTGCCCTTGGGCATGATCATGCTGTAAAAAAAAAAAATTCTCAAGTTGTTTTTTTTTTTTAGATTATCTTGATAGGTTAATGTTAAAAATAAAATTTTTAATAAATTTTTAAATAAAAAACATTTTAATAATAATAATAATAAAAACTAATTGCGGTGCGGCCAAGTGTGGTCATTCTTTGAATCGGGTGTGTTTGAGATTGTGGTAGCAGTATCGGTTCAAAGTGCTTTTTGATTAGAAATGCATCAAAATAATTTTTTTTTATTTTAAAAAAATTAATTTTGATATCAGCACATCAAAATGATCCAAAAACAAAAAAAAAATTTCATTTTAAACAATTTTTTTTCAAATTTTGAGGAAACGCAATTTGCACTGTATTCCTAGATACTCCTAAGAAAAGGCAATCGGAAAGGAGTGAAGTCTGTTTTGTGGTTTGAATAAATGCTAGCTATTTTGTAGGAATCAGTTGCTAGAGTCCTGATTTCATGTAGTTGTGCTAGTATTTTTAGAAGAGTCTGTTAGTCATTCATGTATTTAAACTCTGGAATTATGCAGAGAAAAAGCATTTAATTATTCAATAACAAATGCTTATGGTCAATTCTCGCCCAAAGAAGAATTCTATTGCAAAATATTAATAGCTTTGACTGGGACCTATCATTTGGTATTAGAGTTACTTCACAATAACAACGAACAAGGAACAAATTGAAAATCTTGAAGTGAGGCTGGGAGGACTTCAAGATGGAATGAGTCGATTGGAACTTAACATTATTGACAGGATTCACCAAATGGAAAGTAACATCAACAAGCTAACAGAGGCATTACTGTCAAACAAAGAAGGGTCAAGCAGCAACACCAATGACCGTAGTGGATGAACTCGCCATAATCAAGAAGAATTCATGGAGAAAATAGATAGGGGCAGGCAAATGTTCTCATCTAAATTGGCGAAACTTGAGTTTCCAATATAGTCGGGAAATGACCCCACTGAATGGTTCAACAGAGTAGATCAATTCTTTGAGTATCAAGGCACTACCGAAGCACAAAAGGTGTCATTAGCATCTTTCCATCTCCAAGGCGAAGCAAACCAGTGGTGGCAATGGCCGCGACGTGCTTACAAAGACGAAGAAAGGGAGGTGATGTGGCTGATTTTTGAGGAAGAATTATGGGTGAGATTTGGTTTGCCAGAGTGTGAGGATTTTGACGAAGCTCTATCAAAGGTGAAACAAGAGGGCTCATTACGTGACTATCAAAAAGAATTTGAGAGGTTTGGGAATCGGGTGCAAGGATAGACTCAAAAAGCATTAGTGGGGACATTTATGGGAGGCCTGGAAACAGAAATTGTAGAAGGAATAAGAATGTTCAAACCCAAGTCATTGAAGGAGGCAATAAGCCTAGCATGAATGCGGGATGAGCAATTAACTCGCTAGCGAAGAAACAGTAAGCAATTACCCTTCAATCATAATCAAATTGCTTCCTTCTCTCCAACAAAGACACCAACTGCCATGCCCATGAAATGCCTTGCTTGAGATGAAATGCAGAAGAGGCAATCTCAAGGTCTCTACTTTAATTGTGATGACAAATTCACTCTAGGCCATAAGTGTCGTAAGCCCCAACTTTTGTTACTGGAAGGGGATTATGATTTGAGCATGGAAGATGACGAAGAACGCGTAGTTGATGAACCTCAAATATCACTACATGCTCTTATTGGATGGTCAACTACCAGAACTATGCGAATTATGACGCGAATTGAGAATCAAGATTTGAATTTCCTCGTTAACAGTGGGTCAACCCATAATTTTATTAGCGAATGAATTGCTATTTGGCTACAACTTCTAGTGATACCAACCAAGCCTTTCAATGTGAAGGTGGTAAATGGGAACCCATTAAAATGTCTAGGCAGATTTGAAAACATACAGGTTTTGCTTTAAGGTATTCCATTCTTTCTAACTCTTTATGCTTTACCATTATGTGGCTTGGACTTGGTTCTAAAAGTTCAATGGTTAGAGCATCTGGGGACAGTGGCTTGTGATTGGAAAAAAATGACCATGGAGTTCAGATGGAATAATCAAATACAGAAGCTACAGGGAATAGATGCCCAGCATATTCAACCCGCATCTCTAAAGGATGTATCAAAGGAATTACGCCAGGGTAAATCAATGTTTGCTCTTTATTTGTAAACTGAAGCTGAGTTACTAGTACAGAAAATAGGGTTGAGTCAGAAATCCAGCAGCTGTTGAAGGATGTTAAAGACATTTTTCAAGCACCAGAACAATTACCCCCAATAAGAGAGATTGACCACATCATCACTCTTTAAGAAGGAACCGAGCTTGTCAATGTAAGAACATACAGGTATACCTATATTTAAAAAGATGAAATTGAAAAACAAGTTCAATACATGTTAAAATTGGGATTTATAAGATCAAGCACTAGCCCTTTTTCATCTCCTGTTTTGTTAGTAAAAAAAAAAAGATGGCACATGGTGTTTCTGCACCGATTATAGACCCATTAATGTTATGACCATTAAAGACCGATTTCCTATTCCTATTGTAGATGACATGTTAGATGAACTACATAGGGCAGTTTTCTTTATTAAACTAGATTTGACCGCTGGTTACCATCAGGTTAGGGTATCTCCAACTGATATTCATAAAACTGTATTTCATAACCACAACGGTCATTATGAATATTTAGTCATGCCATTTGGTCTTTGTAATGCTCCCTCCACTTTTCAAGCCATTATGAATATTATGAATTTTGAATGCGTGGATTTTTAGGCCTTACAGGTTTATTACAGGAAATTTGTTCGCAATTATGGGGTTCTTGCTCGTCCACTTACAACTCTATTAAGGAAAGGACAATTCTGCTGGAATGATGAAGCACAAGCAGCCTTTGCGGACCTTAAAAAGGCAATGACTTCCACACCAACACTTGCCATGCCTAATTTTGATGAGCCCTTTGTCATTGAGTCTGATGCTTCCAGGGATGGAATTGGTGCCGTTATATCTCAACAGGGATGTCCTCTAGCTTTCATGAGTCGAGCTTTAGGGCTGTCAAAATGCACATGGTCAACATATGCAAGAGAAATGCTGGCCATTGTTGTAGCCGTCCAGTTGTGGAGACCATTTTGTTAGGCCACAAATTTTTAATCTAAATAGACCAGCGCAGCCTTAAATATCTATTGGAGCAGCGTATCACTACCCCAGAACAGTAGAAATGGGTATCAAAGCTACTAGGGTATGAGTATGAGATAGTGTACAAGCCGGGCAAGGAGAATTCAGTTGTAGATGCACTTTTATGCATGACAGGCAGCCCATGTCTTACAACCTTACATGTCCCACAAACTCAGGTATGGAATAATATCAAAGAAGAGGTTGTTTCTCATCCTTACATGTATAAAATTGGTAAAGTGGCAACTGAGAACCCGAACAAACCCTATATGTGGTGAAAATGTCTTGGGTTGCTTCCTTACAAGAATAGATTAGTGATACCCCCTAATTCTGACATCATTCAGCAACTGTTGCATGAAATACATTACTCACATCTTGGAGGGCATTCAGGGGCATGCCAACGAGCTAAACTGATACCCTCTCACCAGCAAGATTATTACAGTCGTTACCCATTCCATATCAAGTTTGGGACGACATCACGATGGATTTCATTGAGGGCCTTCCACAATTTGGCGGGAAGAACACCATTTTAGTTGTTGTTGATCGCCTTAGTAAGTCTACACATTTCTTGGCATTGGCCCATCCCTATACTGTAAAAATGGTGGTTGAGAAATTTGTTGAAGGTGTGGTGAAACTTCATGGTATGCCAAGATCCATTATTAGTGATAGAGATCCAATATGTATCAGTCATTTTTGGCATGAGTTCTTTAAAATGTCAGGCATAAAATTACAGATGAGTTCTACTTATCATCCACAAACAGATGGACAATTTGAAGTTGTCAACAGGTGTGTCGAACAATATCTTCGTTGCTTTGTCCATCAACAACCCAGAAAATGGAATTCTCTTCTACCTTGGTTTGAGTTCTGGTATAACATAACTTATCATGCTTCCACTGGCATGACCCTATTTCAGGCTCTATATGGACGTCTACCACCAACAATTCCACACTACCACATAGGAATGTCACTGGTGAATGAAGTAGATCAACAACTCGCCACTAGAGATAAAATATTGAGTCTGTTCAAGGCCAACTTACATGCTGCTAATAACCGCATGTAGCAATTAGCTAACTCAAAAGGGCATGATATTGAATTCCAGGAAGGAGATTGGGTTTTCCTTAAACTTCATTCCTACCGTCAACAATCGGTTTCAAACGAGCATGTAAAAAATTGGCTAGTCGCTTGTATAGTTCCTATCAGATTGAACAACGGATTGGTAAGGTGGCATATAAGCTAAAGCTTCGTGAAGAATCAAGTATACATCCTGTCTTCCATGTGTCTTTATTTAAAAAGAAACTAGGAGACTGCTTAACACGACCAAAAAATTGATGCCTTATCCCAAGTGCAAGAGTGTCGAAGTAATAAATAACCCGACAAGACCAAGGTCCAGCCATAGGAAGGTGAACTTATAAATTACAAATAATATATATATTTAATAAAATAAAGAGTTTATGAGAATTTTATGGGATATTGATGTAAGGATTAAACAATGATAAAACAATTGTCAAGGTTAGAGGATCCACTAATGGTATTAGAAATAAGTATAGTATAAACTCTTTTTATTAATCAGCTGAAAACCACACACAAAGGAGGTTCCAATCGGATGATTTATCCTTAATAGTTCATTATAAATTTTTAACATGATTATATTAATTATCTTATTTAAGTAATACCAAACTTTTAAATACTGTCGGGAATTCATGATGCTAACTTATGTTAACAACAAATCAAGTTTCTTTTATAGCACAGGTGTAGGTTGTACCATACAGTTGCCTATGAAATTGCCAAGTATTTGTTGTATCAAGTGTTATACAATACAAATCTAGATTAACCATTTAACAAGCAAGGTATTAAGAATTAGTAAGATAAAAAGATAAGACATGTTAATAACAAACTTTCTTGGATATAAACATTGAAGTCCATGTTGAGTTTATAATATACCTATTCTAACACCATTAGTGAAACCTTTTCACCTTGACATAATAAACTTAGCTAAACATAATGAAGAAGATAAACATAAATAAACAACATAAAAACATAAGTATAGTAAAGGAAATGAAAAGCATAAACAAGAGATTAAGGAAAATATAACATGAAATAAAACTTAAACATTACAAAAATAAAAAGAAAGAAATAAAGAGCATGATCTTGATCTAAACAACCAAGACGCCTAAATGCATGGCAAATACCTCCTTTTAAAGACCAAAATTTAGAATTTGATGACTAATTGTTGAGTGGGTGGCCAACTCTTGACTTGGTGAAAATCCTTATCTTCTTTTCTGAATAAAATGTCATTGCTACCATCATAACTGGAACCACCTATACTCATAAAAGTTATAGAAAATTGTCTTATCTTTTCTGGAAAACAAATTGAGGTCATTTGGACGTCTAGAACTCAAGATATGGGTGGAACACTAAATAGTGTCCTGGCTGCAGGACAGATTCGGACTTCTCCTTTGTTGCTATAATTTGGACTTGAAAACGGCCTTTTAAAATCTTGGACTCCACATGAAAGTTGTAGGCCTGTGTCTTACCGAATCTTTCCAAAAAATTGAGGTCATTTGGACATCTAGAACTCGAGATATGACCCCATTACCGAACAGTGTTCCAGTTTGGACTGTACCAACATCTCTTTTCTAAGTTTGGCCCTCTATTTGTCCTTTCAATTTCAATACTTAAACTCATCAATCAATCCTTTCATTTATGTGATAGGCTTGTATTTAAGATGAACAGTTACCATAAATTAAAGGTATCTTATATTATTAGATATGTTATTATAAAACATGTTTTAGTTAAGGAGTTATTGATACTTCAAGTGCAAAATGATGATATAAAACCTTGATAAAAATGCACTTTTAAGTACTAATCACCCCCCAACCAGCTTATTACTAATCCCTAGTAATCAAAGCGTTAAAATAGAAAAATAATTTGCAAATTCCACAAAGCAAAGCATTCATCATTCAACTTCTATTAATCTATCCAGATAAACAAACTCTCATTAACTTCATATATTTGCTCAATATCTCTTAAACAAAATATTAATAATCCTTCCTTTTTATGTGCTTAATGTATGAAAACATAGATAATGGGGCTTTTATTGGAAGAAAAAAATATTTTGTTCTAATGTTTAAGGTTAACTTCCTTGGGTTGAGATTATTATATTTTTTTTTAATATATATACATATAACTTAAACACAATGCATCTTTAACCCATGTAGCGATCTTTTGGCTAATGACTCCCAAACTAGTTGGTCTTAGGGAATTAGGTGTTGAGACACCCCTATAAGCTTAGTAACTCGGGTTGCAGATACTGATACATAGATAGTGCTCATTCCCTTAAGCTTTTCTCCTCAACCCATGTAACAAGCATTGAGCCACTAGCTTCCAAGTCAGTTGACTTTAGGGTATTAGGTGTTAAAACACCCCTTCAGACTTAATTGCTTAGGTTAGGGAGGCTATGAAACCAAACTTATCTACGTTTTTATTTATTTATTTATTTATTTACATTTATTATCATTTTTTATGTTTTTTTTTTGCAAATTATATACTATCCCTTTCCCTTAGTTGTTACCTTTAACAAAAGAATATAAATAATGTAATAATCCAATGTGCAACCCACAATCATATGTTAAAGTGTGTATGTGAAAATAAAGGTTTAAGAATACTTGTTAAATGAGTATATGAGCAGAGTCAATTGATAATAATGCGAGAGTTTGTAAACTTGAATATTTCAAGAAATATATGTGATAGACCTTGTTATGAATATTGCAAATAACCATTGAAAAATGTTTACTAAGATGCATTTCAAGAGTCAATAAAATTCTCCCTTACTCTGCCATCCTAGTAATAATAATTGTGTCAAATGGTTTTAATAATAGCAAAAACAATTAGTAAGTTTTTTTTTAATGTCAACTACTACCCTCTCCCCCAACCAAAACGAGACATTGTCTTCAATGTCCTAAGGTAGAAAGATGGAGTATAGAAGACATCACCTGAAACAACGAACACTGACAAACCTGAAACACACTTAAACAAATATAAGAAATAACAAAACAAAATAATATGCTATTAACAAAACCAAAAGACACAAGATTTCACAAACGAAGGCTCAAATCCAATTTAAGCTTTTTACGACTTTCTGTAGTTGACCAATTTATGCGACTCATGGAGGGATCAATTACAGGGATGAAAGATTGTAGTTGGTCAATCAATTGTTAAGCAGTAGCAGTAAAGATTATGATTTGTCGTGCCGAAGATGTTAGAAATTGTTGTTCCACAGCTTGATCAAGAAAAGATAACAAATTATCATAAAAACCATTAACATTTAACAAACCTATAGGTTTATGGTGAATGTGCAGTTGGGCCCAAGAGAAAATATGAAAGATCTCTTTCAATGTGCCCAGACCACCTGGTAAGGCAATGAAGGTGTCAACATGGTTAAACATTGTATTCATTCGATCAGACATTGTGGCGACTTGTAGTTCCTCTCCAATTGTTTTTCCAATGATGTCCCCTTTTACTAAAGCTTTGAGGACGACCCCCAAAACTTGACTACATCCTAAGAATGCAGCTGTTGACGCACTCCCCATTAACCCAAGGCTGCCTTTTGCATATGCTAAATGAATATTTCTCTCAGCTAGTATTTGACCAAGATGATTTGCGGATGCTATAAACTCTTTTTCTTTCCTAGGACTAGATCCACAAAAAAACACAAATATTTTTTATTTTAAGAGCTGAGGATCTTGCCATTTCAAGACTTGTCTATGCTTGTAGAATGTATGGGTTGAGTAGAAATGAAGGGAAGAAGAATAAGGTTTTATAGATGAGAAAAAGAAAATACAATCATATCACCTATATGGAAGCCAGCTGGAGTCTCTCTCTCTCTCTTCTCATTTTTTTTGTTCTTTTTTTTTTTTGAAAAACAACATGTATGTGTACAGGTAGTTGTGATTGTGGCTCACATCTTCCCTTGGTTTTACATCCAAGAACGGCTTAAACGCCCTCTATAGGTCGGGGATAGGCTTCCCATCCATTTTTCTTTAAAATCGGAAAACAGGGTCTTTTTTTTAGTCAGATTCCCAAGACTATGATGAGCATGTTCTTTATGAAAACGAGCCATAAATCATGAACTACCCGATGCACATCTCCACTATGATGAGACTTAAGAGTCAATAGAAGATTATCTAAAGACTCTCTATGTTTTGAAATAAATCCTACCTTTTGACAATTTTCACAGGTTTTATAAAATGCATATGAGTCCTTGAACATGGTGGGCCAATAAAATCCAATTTGTAAGATTTTTGCAGTCGTCTTTTTTGATGAGAAGTGATCCCCACATGCTTTAGAGTGACAACATTTAATGACACTACTTACCTCATTGTCGGGAATGCATCTTTGAAATATTTGATCAGGATAATATTTGAAGTAAGAGTCATCCCAATAAAGGTTTTGCATGTCGCTCAAAAAATTTCTTTTATCTTGGTTATCCAAATGAGTTGGCAAAAATCCTGAAGCAAGAAAATTGCTATTTTTAGCAAACCAAGGCATTGAACTAAGAGAAAGTAAAGATTCATTAGGAAAGTAATCATTGATTGGTGTGATGTCAGATGTCAAATCTATTGTCAACTTTGACAAATGATCCGCGACAATATTTTTAGTGCCTTTTTTATCATTGATTGCTCCCTGTTTGGTTATGGCATGAGAAAATAGAAGTGCTAGTGGGGAATCAGTCTTTTCTTTGTAATGTTCAGATTCAACCCCTTCCTTACCCTTAGAGATTGACTCATCATCTTTCTCACAAGGTTCAAGAGTGGGTTTTTCAATAACCTTACCACTGCAAAAAGTGATGACTGATTTGACTTGATCCATGTGTTTGACTTCTAAAACTACTTGCATTTGCATTGTATTTCCCCTTTGGATTTTGCTGTGGTTAAGATGGAAATTTACCGTTCTCTTGAAAACTGAGAGCAAATGTGAATTTTACAAGAGCATCTTTAAAATCTATCATGCTTTGAACAAGTTGAGTGTTGATTATCTCTTGCTTTTCAATAAATGCATGCAATGTTTCCTCAAGATTTCTTCTAGAAGATGGAGCATAATGAGGTGCATATCCATGAGAATTTTGAAAATTATGGTGTGCTTGAAATAATGACTATGAATTTTATGCATTATTATTATCACTCTTCCAACTGAAATTTGGGTGATTTCTCCAACCAGGGTTGTATGTTTGCGAGTATGGGTTATGATTGGGCCTTTGAAAATTGTTTAAAGCATGGGTTTGTTCATGGAGGCATTCCTTCAAAGAAGGCAAAGTTGGAGAGTCATTGGTTACATGTTTATTTGTTTCACATATTTGACACACAATGTCTTGAACAGATTTTCATTTACCACTCTTTTTACATTTAAGTGCCTCGACTTTTCTAGCTAAAGATGCAAATTTGGCTTGGAGGTCATGATCTTCCCTAAGGTTGTACATACCTCCACTAGATGTATGAGGTTGAGTTTTACCTAGTGCCTGTAGTGTCCTAATTTTGAGCATTTTCAGCTAACAAGTCTAAGTACTCCATTGCTTCATCAGGGTCTTTATCTTCAAAAGTTCCATTGCACATCAATTCCACCATTTGCCTATCTTTAGGTGTTAATCCTTCATAAAAATATGAAACCAATCTCCATGTTTCAAAACCATGATTTAATCTAACAGTGTTCATGCTACAATTTGAGTCATTATAAGCGTTACAAACTTCTTCAAATTCTCTCAAATGCAAGTATGGATTTTCTAGATCTAAGCCATGAAAAGAAGGTAAAAGTTGAATAATGCATGGCTTAAAATTAAAATGAGATGCATCAGGAGGAAAAAGTATACATGACCGCGCAATTGTTCTTGTTGGATTCATGTAGTCTCTAAGTGTTCTAACCCGATTATTCTCATTATTCTCATTATAAAGCGACTGATTATCCTCTTCAGCCATGTTTTTTAAAGAAGATGAGGATACCCAACAAAGTCTATCATTTAATTTATATGACCAAACTCTCATGCACGTGTAGGAAGAGAATGAAAAGAAGAAAAGAAAAAGAAAATGAGACAAAACACAAGAAACAAAAGTTAGATAAAAGAAAAGTGAAAGGAGAAAAATATAACAAAATTTATAATTTGTATAGAAATTTACCTCCCCGGTAACGGCGCCAAAAACTTGACAAGACCAAAAAGATTGATGTCTTATTCCAAGTGCAGGAGTGTCGAAGTAATAAATAACTCGGCAAGACCTGGGTCGAACTACATAAAGGTGAACTATATAAATTACAAATAATATATATATTTAATACAATAAAGAGTTTATGAGAATTTTATGGGATATTGATGTAAGGATTAAACAATGATAAAATAATTGTCAAGCTTAGAGGATCCACTAATGGTATTAGAAATAAGTATAGTATAAACTCTTTTTATTAATCAACTGGAAACCACACAAAGGAGGTTCCAATCGGATGATTTTTATTATAAATTTTTAACATGATCATATTAATTATCTTATTTAAGTAACACCAAACTTTTAAATATTATCAGGAATTCATGATGCTAACTTATGTTAACAACAAATCAAGTTCCTTTTATAGCACATGTGTAGGTTATACCATACAGTTGGCTATGAAAGTGCCAAGCATTTGTTGTACCAAGTGTTATACAACACAAATCTAGATTAACCATTCAACAAGCAAGGTATCAAGAATTAGTAAGATAAAAAGATAAGACATGTTAATAACAAACTTTCTTGGATATAAACATTGAAGTCCATGTTGAGTTTATAACATACCTATTCTAATACCATTAGTGAAAACTTTTCACCTTGACATAATAAACTTATCTAAACATAATGAAGAAAATAAACATAAATAAACAACATAAAAACATAAGTATAGTAAAGGAAATGAAAAGCATAAACAAGAGATTAAGAAAAATATAACATGAAATAAAACTTAAACATTGAAAAAATAAAAAGAAAGAAATAAAGAGCATGATCTTGATCTAAACAACCAAGATGCCTAAATGCATGGCAAATGCCTTCTTTTAAAGGCCAAAATTTAGAACTATTGATTTGATGACTAATTGTTGAGTGGGTGGCCAACTCTTGACTTGGTGAAAATCCTTATCTTCTTGTTTGAATAAAACGTCATTGCTAACATTAGAACTAGAACCACCTGTACTCATAAAAGTTATAGTAAATTGTCTTATCTTTCCAGGAAAAAAAAATTACCGTCATTTGAACTTTTAGAACTCAAGATATGGGCTGAACACTAAACAGTGTCTGGGCTGCAGGACAGATTCGGACTTCTCCGTTGTTATTATAATTTGGACTTGAAAATGACCTTTTTAAATCTTGGACTCCACATGAAAGTTGTAGGCCTATGTCTTACCGAATTTGTCCAAACAATTGAGGTCATTTGAACATCTAGAACTCGAGATATGACCCAATTACCGAACAGTGTTCCAGTTTGGACTGCACCAACATCTCTTTTCTAAGTTTGGCCCTCTCTTTGTCTTTCAATTTCAATACTTAAACTCATCAATCAATCCTTTCATTTATGTTATAGGCCTGCATTGAAGATGAACACTTACCATAAATTAAAGGTATCTTATATTATTAGATATGTTATTATAAAACATGCTTTAGTTAAGGAGTTATTGATACTTCAAGTGCAAAATGATGATATAAAACCTTAATAAAAATGCACTTTTAAGTACTAATCACTGCCCCTCACTACGATAAAGTTACGACCTATTGCTGATAATGGAGATACCTGATCGAACCCAAAGTCATCCTGGACACTCATTGGATAAAAAAGGGTCCTGATTTGTTAAAGTCAGTCTTGTCAAATGGAAACAACTTCCAGATGACGATGCTACTTGGGAAAATGCTCATGAATTGCGAGAGAGATTTACCAACTTGAACATGAACAAGGTTCCTTCAAATGGGAGAGGTATTGATAAGCCAAGAAGATCTCATCGGGTGCTTATAAAGAATTCCATCTTCATAAAGCTGTGAAGATCTAAATGGTGTGGAACTAGTCACTGTAGTATCTAAGTATCCGGAAAGAAGGAGTCAAGTCTGTTTTGTGGTTTAAATAAATGCCAGCTATTTAGTAGGAATCAGTTGCTAGAATCCTGATTTCATGTAGTTGTGCCAGTATTTTTAGAATAGTCTGTTAGTCATTCATGTATTTAAACTCTGGAATTATGCAGAGAAAAGGCATTTAATTATTCAATAACAAATACTTGTGGTTAATTCTTGCCTAAAGAAAAATTCTATTGTAAAATATCCACAGCTTTGACTAGAACCTATCAGAATCATACTTCGGCTTGAAGCACATGGGTAATACTGATCTATTTTGGATCTAAAAAGACATTAAAAGTTCTCCACAGGGTAAATTTTTATGCCTTGTACGTTTACATTACATTAAGTAGTTCTGTTTTTGCTTTGTGTTGGCCTTTGACATTTGCATTAGTTGTAGCTAGCAATTAGTTGGTGAAGCATGTAAGGACCTAATCATCATCAAGATCAACACGATAATTTTTATGAGCTTATTTGTTGTCTCAAGCACTTGATGAGATGCAAAGAACTTAAGGTAGTTGCAGTGATCTACACCATTGAAATATGCACCAGACTGACCCAAAAAGAAGCCGGTACATGCACCTAGGTAACACAGGCCTCGAAATACTACAAAAATCTTGAGCATGTCTGAGGCGACAATTGATATTCCCTTGGCAACAATGAGGGATTCCAATTTAAACCATCTCATATCTTCCCCATTATCTATCTGATGAATTTTTAGGGCGGATGTGTGTCTTTCTTTTTCTTACGGCCATTTGGTTCATTTCCTTGTTCTTCATTCTCTTGTGCTCAAAATCTTGTGCTAAGCTGATAACGAGCCCCCAGGGCAGCCCAGCAATGTTTCGCTTAAACGGTACTCTGGCCACTACAAGATTTCACAGTTTTATCGACGGAAATATTCTATCATTGTGTGATTAAGAGTTTGTCGGTAAATTATTTACCGACGGAATACGTCTGTCGGCTTACCTTTCGTCTGTGATTCCACATTCCGTCGCTATATCGGTCAGAAAAACAAAAAAACCATTTGCCAACGGTTTTACAGATGAAATTTGCGCGCAAAAAAAAAAAGTTTCCCGCTTGAAATATACCAACGGATTTTAATTCGTCAGTGATATCGTGAGTTACCGACGGATAGTTACCGTCGGTAAATTTATCAGTGACTGTTTGAAATACCAACCAAATATATCCGTCTGTAAATTCATCGATAAGTTTTGGCAGCTACTGTCAAATGCTGATAGATTAATTCCGTCGGTAAATCTGTCGGTGAGTATATGCAACACCGACCGAATGTATCCATCTGGAAATTCGTCGGTGATGGTGGCAGCTACTGTCAAATGCCGACGGATTAAGTCCGTCGGTAAATCTCTTTGTAATTGTTTTTTTTTTAAATTAAAAATTATTTAGAATACATAATATAAAATGAAATAAATTAATGGTAATAAAAACCAAATATGCAAATAAAATTTATATTAAGCATCAAAAACAAAAAATCAAAGTTAAATAATATTCATTACAAAAAGAATGTGTTTCAAAAAAAATATTAGATGAAATTTTAAAGGTAAATAATGTTTTATTAAAAATTAATATAAAGGAGGAGGACGAGGAGGTTGCTGGTCATACGACCAAAAAGGATTAGGCGCACATGTTCCGCCTTGTGCCATGTTTATGACCATTTCACGAAGTTGTTCATAGGCCACTCTTTGTTGTGCTTGAGACGCTTTGAGTTGCGTGTACGCCTTTGATAGGTGGTCGTATTTTTCGGTGAGCTGAGCCGTGTTGCTACAAGGCCACGAACTCCTTGGATTGGGAGCTCGATATTGATTCGGAGCTCCCGACAGTTGAAGCACTACAGGCCGACCTCAAGTTGTCGGTTGTAGTGTTGGAGAGCCCATAAACCTGATTTTTATTGGGTTCACCTGACGATCCAACCTCCATCCACAAATCCGGATCGAATTCCGGATGGGTCGTTGGATTGTCTCCATATCTCTCCCTCAACCAATTATTATAGGTCTCCTGAAAATAAAAAAAAAATAATCATCATATTCAATTCAATAAACATAATAATAAATTACAAAATAAAATGGTTGAACAAACATACCACGAAATGTTAAGCATGGCTGTCAACGAACTATTGCGCCCCCTTTTGGCGGTCTTGACTCCGCACATGCGTCTCCACAAACAGCTCCATCGGGCTCGACTTACGTCCAAGAGACGTAGCCTATAATGAAAAAAATTTATTAACAACAAATTAATTGAACGATATATTTCATTTCAATTAATCTTACCATCTGTTTTGCATGTGCAGCAAACAGAACGGAGCCGCCGGTGTGCGTTGTCACCGAACCATGAATTGGCCGATTCCGGTTGCCAGAACCAGACTGTGAGCGTCGTGTGAACCGCTCAGACGTCATGTGCTGAAGATAGTGCGGCCATATATCTTCTAGGATGTATATCGGTTTGAAATCCCTCCAAACCGCAACATCGTTCCAGCCTTAGAAGCCCCTATCCCTCGCTGTTTTTTTTGTCCTTCTTTGGGCTTCGTACCAAAAATCACGCAACCTACTTCACGCAAGAAAAAATTACATTTCAAAACATAAATTTTTTGTCTAAAAAAATAGTTGTATTGTTTTCGATATTACCTAGTTGCCGCGTGATTTTCCCATACCCTCCTCACAATAGTGTTATGTTCACTGTCCCTACAGAATCGATCATGTGTATAAAAATTTAATTTTTTTAAAAAATAATAATTTATTTACAATTATATTAATAATTTATTAGAAATAAGCTGAAAATTATATATTAACACTAACCTCACATCTGGAAAACCATGAATTGATTTGAGGCATCCATTCAGGATGCCTAGATATCTGACTTCATTGAAACAATGGAATCTCCATCGACGATTTAAACGCCGATGATATTACTTGGGCGGCCTCAATGTTTATGAACCTGAAAATAAATGAAATTAATGAAATAGTGATTACTTCATAAATTATGTTTTAATTTTTTTTTTTAAAAAAAATTAAAACCTTAACAAACTTACATTGAAAGGTAATCCTTCCACTGTGCCTCATACTTGCAGGTAAATTGATTTCGCTGCGAAGACACGCCGCATCGGTGCTGTGAACCAGTGTTGGAAGAGGCAGCATCGGTTGATGGCGCAGGTGGTGTAGGTGCCTCTTCTTGAGAGGCAACTAAGGAAATATTGTCCTTGCTGCTAGACGAACTTGCCGCGACCGGACGTGAACGACCAGCTCTGGTTTTCATTCTGCGCATCTACCAAATTTTATATAAACAATCATATAATTAAATGCAAATGTTAAAAAAAATTCGACAGCACCTCCCTTATACTAGATATTACCCAAATTCACAAACCTGCAAATATTAACAATAGCCACAACCAATTGACCCAATCTATACTAATTATTCCAACATATTCAATTACTAATCCGTCGGTAAATTCAACATTAACAATTACAATTCAAAACATTATTCAATAATTATGCCAATACAACAAAATAATAAATTCAAAATAAATGGAAACAATTAAACACAAATCATGCAATAATAGAGTAAAATTAATAATTCTTCCAACATATTCAATTACAAATTCTAAGGTAAATTCAACATTAACAATGTTAATTCAACAAATTATTCAATAATTATGCCAATACAACATAAAATATATTGAATAAATTAAAAAAGAATTATAGACTAACAAATAAAATCAATGGAAACAATTACACAAATCATGCAATAATATAGTAAAATTACTAATTATTCCAACATATTCAATTACTAATTCTAAGGTAAATTCAACATTAACGATTATAATTCAACACATTAATCAACAATTATGTCAATACAATAATAAAATATATTCAATAAATTAAAAAAAAAATTATAGACTAACAATTAAAACTAATGGAAATAATTAAACACAAATCATGCAATAATAGAGTAAAATTTCTAATTATTCCAACATATTCAATTACTAATTCTAAGGTAAATTCAACATTAACAACAAATATTCAACAACTTAACTAATAACAATTATGCCAATACAACAATAAAAAATATTCAATAATTTCAAAAAAAAAAAACTATAGACTTTAGGAAAGAAATATACATACCTTAATAATGTGTTGAATTCAAAACTTTATTTACATTACAAAAAAAATATACCAAAACAAAAAACATAACAAGAATAAAAATAACTAAAAATAAAATAAAATAAAATAGAAAAAAACACATACCTTTTAATGTGATGAAGATTCACAACAAATCTTGCTAGAGATTCTAGGTGAAAGACTTGAAGGATTGAGAGGAAAAAAATCAAAATTTTGAGGTGAAAAACGGAGAAGAAAAAATGAATTGAAGGGGCATTCGCTGGGACTTATAGTCAGTTTTACCGACGGATTCACCAACAAAAATGCAAAATTATTATTATTTTAATTAAATCTGTCGGTAACGTGTCAAAAATCCGTCGGTAATTTTTGAATTTCGCACCAAAATTTTTAATTACCCTCCATATTTGTCGCGGTCCGTCGGTAATCTCACACAGTCAGAAGTGCATTCAATGCACACCCTTTGGAATTCACACATTCCGTCGGTATTTTTGTCGGTAAAATTTGCCCACCGAAAAATTATCGATGGACATAATTACGTCAGTACCGACGTCGGTGATTATGGCATTCTATTGTAATTATTTTTGAACTCTCTGTGAGATGCCAACGGACATGTGTCCGTCGGTATGGATGTCGGTGATTGTAGCATTCTATTGTAATTATTTTCAAACTCTTTGTGAGATGCCAACGGACATGCTTCCATCGGTATGGTCATCAGTGATTGTGGTATTTTATTGTAATTAATTTCCAACTCTTTGTGAGATGCCGATAGACTTTATTCCTTCGGTATTGACATCGGTTAATCCGTTGGTATGGACATTGGTGATTGTGGCATTCTATTGTAATTATTTTTGAACTCTTCGTGATATGCCGACGAATGTGATTCTGTCGGTATGGACGTCGGTGATGGTTGCAATGTACAAGAAATGTTGTATTTGTATTTCCTATTTACCTTCCTGCAAAAACTTCAATGATAAATTGTCCATCGCATAAAATAATAGCAATAGTGCTTAAATAATAAATATATATTTCATGTTACAAAATATATCATCCATAATGTAAATTACATGAAGAAAAGGGTTTTACACAGGGCTTCGTTTTGATAGTTAGTCAGAATTTTCTTCTTCTTCATCATCAATTAAATAGTCATCACATTCATCGCAATCTTCAATATGGATATCATCTTCTTCATCGACATTTTCTTGTCCGCTAGAGCTCAAAACAACATTCAACTCCTCTACGTAAACATCAACAAGACTATCATCGTAAACAAAGTTTGAATTTTCTTCCAATTCAATCGAAGGAGCAACTCGATATGGTTCAACCAACTCACTAACTTGAAAGACTTCATCCCACACACTTGTGTCTTCGTTCTCATCCTGAACAACCTCGACACGACCCCGTGGTTTCGTTTTTAAAACGGATAACCAATCAACTCTTGATCGATCCTTTCTAAATGAAGGGGTGTATGTGTAATAAATTTGTTGACATTGCTTTGCGAAAACAAAGACATCGTTTATGTTGCGGAGTCTAGCTTTTGAGTTGATTTCGACCAGACCATAGTGCGGATCAACTCTGATTTCTCTGTTAGTCGTGTCATACCAATAGCATTTGAATAAAAACACTTTATTCTGCTCGCTATGATATTGCAGTTCGAAGACCTCTTCTAATCTACCATAGTAGTCAACTTCTAACTCATTACTAGTGGATCCCTTAACACAAACATCGTAGTTGTATGTCTTTCTTCCTTGCCCGTATTCTTCAGTATGGAAAACATATCCATTGACAAAATACCCATTGTAGCACTTAACTTTTCTTTCAGGCCCGAGGCTTAGTGAAGACAATGACTTAGGTGCACTCTTTCCCATTTAATAAACCTTGTATATATGTAATGTACATCAATAAACAGTAAATGAACGAGAATCTCGTAATGACATGCATACGTATAGTAATTTTGCAATTAGAATGAGTTTGTGATAGTGCTTACATGTGTTCTGAACCACATGGCAAATTGTTCATCTTGTAATTGAAAGATTTGGGATTCGGTCAGCTATGAGTTATTGGATAGCAAATATTGTCGATACTGCCTGCAAGTGATAATGAGTGTATGATATTACAATATATAATTAACAGTATATTACTAACAAAGTTTAATTAGTATTACACATATATAAACTTACTGAATAAAAGGTCTCAGCTCATCACAATTAAATAGAACATATTTGTGTGTTTGTTTGAATTCTATTTCAGACATATATCTTCCCCTTACGACATTTTTAGGTATGGGTCATCCAGTATTGGAGAATATTGACAAGTTTCCACTGGAAGGCACTTCATTGCCATCATCATACCGTGGAACGCGATTGATTCTTGCTCTCAAATGAGGTTCGAAATAGTACGAGATAAATGTTAAGATCTCCTCAACAATATAGGCCTCACATATCGAAGCCTCAACATGCGCCTTGTTCTAACCTTTTTCTTGAGATTAAACAAGTACCTGCATTGAATTACAATTCAAGTATTTTCAATTAAGAAAAACATAAAAAATACTTTTATATATGAATTACATTGTAACTGTAATATCTAACCGTTCGAATGGGTACATCCATCTATACTGGACCGATCCTCCAGCTTTTGCCTTGAACGGTAGATGTATAAGGAGATGCTCCATTGAGTCAAAAAATGGAGGGAATATCATCTCAAGTTTGCATAGTGTCTCGATGATATTCGTTTGAAGCCTCTCAATGTGCTCAACATTCAATTTGCTGGAGCATATATCTCTGAAGAAATGACTGATCTCTGTCAGTGCATCCCATATTCCTTTTGGCAACAAATCATGAAAAGCTAATGGGATAAGTGTTTGCATAAACACGTCGCAGTCATGACTCTTCATTCCATACAATCTGCAGTCCTTTATATTAACCAGCCTTGATATGTTCGATGCATGTCCATCCAGAAAATGCAGACTCTTAAGCCATTTGTAGACTAGCAGTTGTGCGTTTTTTTTAACACGAAACTTGCCCTTGGTTTTGCAACCCGTGACTCATCATAAACCAACTCCATATTTTTACGGTTACAGTATAAAGCTAAATCCAATCTAGCCTTGATGTTGTCCTTTATCTTCCCCTTCACATCCATGATGGTGTTGAAAAGGTTCTCAAACACGTTCTTTTCGATGTGCACGATGTCAAGGTTATGGTAGAGCAGATTGGTCTTCCAATAAGGAAGCTCTCAAAAGATACTTCACTTTACCCAATTATGGGTTAAACCAAAACCAGGAAACTTTTGCTTACTTGATTGAAGGCCAAACACAATGTCACCATACTCTAATACAACATGATACAATTCTTCACCAAAAAGATGCGGGGATGCAACATCTTTTTCAACTCTGCCAACAAAGAAATCTTTTCTGTTCTTTCTGTACTTGTGATTAAGTGGCAAGAAGCGATGGTGACAGTAAGAAAAAGAAGCTTTACCTCTATTTGCTAGCGTGAATGCCTTGTTGTTTTTCGTACAGTATGGACATACGAGTTTCCCATGCGTGCTCCAACCAGAAAGCATTCCATAAGCTGGAAAATCATTGATAGTCCACATCAAAGCCGCCCTCATAAGGAAATTTTATTTCCTTGATATATCATAAGTCAGAGCTCCGGAGGACCATAACTACGCCAACTCATCAATTAACGGTCGAAGACAAACATCTATATTCTGCCCCGGGCTGCTTGGACTGGGTATGAAAGTAGATAAAAACATGAACCCCGGCCTCATACACATTCCTGTGGCAAGTTATAAACTGTGAGTATGACTGGCCAACAAGAATAGGGAGCAACAAATGACCTAAATGGGTTGAATTTGTCTGTACACAACCCAAGACACACATTTCTTGATTCAGCTAAAAAGTTAGGATGCACACTATTAAAGCGTTTCCACGCTTCGCCATCAGAAGGATGCACCATCACACCATCAACCGCATCATGTGCTTGGTGCCATGTCATGTGCTCAGCAGTCCTTGGTGACATGAATAACCTCTATAGTCTAGGTGTGATCGGGAAGTATCTAAGTTTTTTATATGCCACTAGAGTCTTTCCCATGCCAGTTCTAGGTTTGTAATGGGAATGCCCGCATGTCATGCACTCGATCATCTTAGCATTTTCAAAGTAGTATAACATGCAAAAGTTAAGGGCACATGTCAACTTTCTGTTATCCTAAACCGAAGGGCTTCATCATAGACTTCGCAGTATAGAAGTTCTTTTTCAGCTTGTTCCTTTCAAGTAAAATGCTTCTCGCCCATTCAATAATTTTGTCATACCCGACCTCACTCAACCCGTGATCTGACTTGATGGTGAACACCTGTGCCACGACCGATAATTTACCGTGGTTTATGCAGCCATCCCATAATGGTTCGTCAGAATCTTTCAACAAATCAAAAAACCTAACTGCATCTGCATTAGGTTCTTCTTCTATGATTGGACATTGACTAACATTACCTTGATTCATTCTCATTGCATCCATAACTGACATTACCTTGATTCATTCTCATTGCATCCATAACCATATTTCTGTAAGGATTAGTGTTGTCATTTGCCGCTTCATGCACATTGCTAGCACTAGAAGTTGACCCAACCATCATTTCTCCCATTCTCCTCTTACTAACAAATACTTCTCCATGTGCATATCAACACTGGTAATTCTCCATAAACCCTTTGTGTAGAAGATGCATCATTACAACATCTGGATGCAAATACTTTTTATTTCGACACTTCTTGCATAGACACCTAATACCGCCTCCAGTAAAATTTCTGGGAATAGATGTTGCGAAATTAATAAAACCCTGAACCCCGTTACAATAATCCATCCTCCGCAATCCTTGGGGTGAATCTTGATACATCCATGAATGATCATCCATGACTTATATATATTGAACCTCTACAAAATTATGATGACATCATGTATTAATTAACTAAGTTAGGTAAATAAACTTGCAAAAATATTACTTTACCTCGAGATTATCCAACAAACCAATCACAACTTCTCATAAATATTAAATATTCCTTATGATCATTCATTTAACGTCCATACGTACAAATTAATATATATAAATTTACAGAAATTACCACACCACAATACCATTGATAAAACTTAAAACGGACCCATTAAGCAAGCTATTAATTATTTCAAAACAGCACATGTAATTCGGTAATTCCATAAAGTTTTAACGATTTACAAACAAATACAATATTATAAAATCTAAAACAAACCATAACAGGTATAAATTATACATTCATATACTATAAGTTTGTTTGAGAAATAACAATAAAACATGTACATCTACTAACAAAATACATATACTAAAAAAAACAACAAAATTGACATTTAATTGTTAAAATTTTTAAAAATAGAATTACTTACAAAAATTGATAAAATCCATCGAAAAATCAAAACATGGATGTTGTGACCATAAAACGTCAAGAAATATAACTTGTTGTGCTAATATTTCCGTAGGTGTATCCATCGGTTTTTCTATCAGAAAAATAGACACATCACCGTACGGATCAGCCATTTCAAATTTGTCAGTGATTCCATTGGTATTTTCAATGGTGAACCGGTCACGTCACTGTACGAGCCTGTCGTTTTGAATCCATTGGTGATTCCGTAAAAAAAAACCTCGTCAAAACTTCCACGTCAACGACCCACCTTTTTTTTTAATTCTAAACTTCCCGTCTATAATTCGGTCGGTAACTACCGACGGACACTTCCATCAGTAGTTACCAACCGAATTACGGACAGAAAAATTCAGTCGGTAATTTCGACCCCAAATTACCGACATAAATATTCCATCGGTAAATCCGTTGCTATTAAATGAATTTATGATAGTGGGCTACATTTTAATAGATGCCAAACATGGGCGAGCTATATTATATTACTTTGTTGCTGCAGAATCAGCTGCTCCACTTTCGACCTTATGACTCAATGGAGGTGTATATTATACTTAACAACTTTCTACCATTTCTTGTTTCGGTTATAAGCGAAGAGATTCAAACATGAGACCCCTTAATAGATGTGAATGCCTATTTGCATAATACTATGCTTTAGCATTATGTACCATGTGTTTAATTAATATTCTAATTCAACATCTCACACGAGGCCCCGATTTCTCTTCACTTGGTTATGGTGCTTTAGAGGAACACGGTCCATTTCAACCAGGGAAGAATGGACTTCTTACCAAGAACAAATATTCCTGGGACGTAGGTAAGATTACAAAGTGAATATGTAAGAGTTCCTTTTATTTTTTTTTTTGGGAACTAGTTATATGTAGACAATCAAATATGTTATTTATTGAATCACCAATCTGAGTGGGACTTTCATACTTAAACACAAGCTTGGATTATACATTATTAGAAAATTGTTAAATAACAATAAAAAATAAATAAATAAAATTAGTAAATTACGATGACATTTACTAACAAAAAATCATGTTGATGTTTCCATTGGTAATAATTGAAGGAAAATTTCCATCGGTAAATACCGAGGGAATCACTAGTGAAATTCAAAGAATAAAAAAATATTGGGCAGGTATTCCTTCGTTAATATTGTCGGCAAATCTGACTTGTCAATATTTCTAACGAGATTACTTTCAGTAATTTTCATCATGGAATCCGTTGGTGATATTAAAGTTATAACCAATAACACCCCCTCCTCCTCATTTCTTTTTCTTTATGCAAAAAACAGAACCTTTCCCTCCTATTTTGTCACAAGTCTTGCTCTCATCATCACAAATATGATCGCCTTAACACGTAATTTGTTAGTATCCCTGTCATGGTTCAATTTTTTAAAAACGATTATCCACATCAAGTAAGCAAACCTGCCCATTTTTTGTCGTAACCCTTTTCGTTATATTAATTCTTTTGGTATTTTTGTGTAGTATATATAGTTTGTTTGTATGTTTACTTATTTTATAGCTTTTTTCCTAAGTAATTTGTTATGAATGTATGATTTGTACATGTTAGATTTGTTTGAGATTTTGAGAAATTGTATTTGTTTGTTATTTGATGAAATTGAGTTTAATTTTGTAACTTAGGTGTGTTATAATAAATGAAATAATGGGTTATTTAATTGGTACTTTTTTATGTTTTGTCAATTTCATTATTAAGTTGAAAATTCTAGTAAATTTCAAGAAATTTGAATTTTTGAAGAAAATTGATAATGATTAAATGAAAATACTAAAATATAATGAAGAAGTTTGAATTGAACCAATGATAACTAATTAGTTGAGTACTGATAATTTATTTAGTTTATATTTGTAACGTCCTCTAATTTCATACATTCATAAAAGAACTTTGAGCATTAACTTTTAAAAAAAATGGGGTTTTTTTTTTTTTATCCACCGAACTTATCTAAGACATGCTGAAATTTCTACTGAAATTTTGGCAGAGTTTCCTTTATATCTGGAGGTCTCAAGTTATCGACAATCATCCTGTACAATTATACTTATTTCTCAATCACATCATAATCATGTAGAACCTCAACAACACATCATTCACGGTACATGCCTCACATTTCGCATGCTCATTTCTTTCCCATTAACACACGTAATTCATAATAATTGCAAGTAAACAAACTAAGATTACAAATACAGAATAATACATTTTTATGTCCCGACACTTAATGTAAAAAGAGTACTATTACATATTAAGTCATTTAGTTCCTAAATGACAAAATACATTAATGTTCATCTTCTTATTCAATCATGCAAAAGGAAACTAGAGGACCTGAAACGCTACTCCTGGCGTGAATCTGAAGGACCTGCAATTTCATAATGTATATAATAAATAAAGCATAAAAGGAAAATCACACAATACATGCACGAAGTTAAACATATATTCAACGATATGCAATCATACTTGAAATTCTCATTTATCCTTCCATTATTACGTCTCTATCCATCCTTCCTAGAATCATTCAACATTTTCATTGTGTCTTGTTTCACCTCATGAACGCATTTAATTCATTATAATATCTACCATGTGATTTCTCTCCCTCTTACTCTATCTCTTTATATTAATTTCAATCCCAACATCTATTATACCCATTATGGCTTTTCCATATAAGTTGTCAAACTCATCATGATTTCGGTCCAATTTTAGTTTATAAATATATTCCACTTACATATTTCTTGTGCCCATTTCAACACATTCCAATGTTTCTTTAGATTTTCAATAAAATCTCTCATTATCATGGAACCTGCCATCATTTTCATAATATTCACATCCGATCCATCTTCGAATAATATGACTATTATTGACATTTTATTACACTATTATAATTATCACTAAATTCTTATCATGCCAGTAACAACATGAAACCTTAATACAACATATTTACATTATTGGTCATAATTTCTTTGACATCCTTCCTGTGTGCAGGACATGATTTTCAAATTATATCAATTACAATTCCTTAATTAATTCAAAATACATCATATATATATATATATATATATATATAGCATTGCATTCCTTAAGTGTATAACACCTACCATGGTTAATTAACTTCTGCTCTCATGTCCCAAGCGATATGATATTTGCCTCCATCCTTCACAAGAATTAGATCCTCATCAGTTTCTCTTTTTTTTTTTCTCCAATAATCCATGATATAAACACAAATTACCATTTTTGTTTAACAATTAGGTATCATCCAACATTCCATTTATAATCTAACAAGTCAATCATCCTGACACTATTAACACCACACGAGTAAGTTTAATTCAAGTTGTATATTCCGGTCATTAGAAAACAAAATTAATGCCACTAGCCCATCACCGGGTAACTAGTTCCTCCGCCCATCTTATTCCATAATTTCCAATCAATATCCGCCTCTTCAAGGCCGAATGAATAATCCTATCAAGATGTCAATCCCCATTTCATTAATATTTTTAATTATTACCTCTCCCCTAAAACTTGGAAGGGAATGCTGATACTAATAAATTTTCATTAGTGTTATTAGTCTCTCATATTAGGATCGGCTAATCAAGTTCATTATAAACGTCAAAATTAATACCATTGATTGATGTTATCGACTATTTCTAACATGAAATAGCCAATCAGATTTTTCTTTCCATAATATCTTGGAATATTTTCAGAAATATTGATGTCAAGATTCTTGACATCATTAGCTTTCACTTCAGGAATAACTAATCAAGTTTCGTGTGATTGCCGATATTGACAGCACCGGTCAATATCATTAACTATTCTCACCCGAATAGTTAATCAAGTTCAGTATCCCTCGTTTTCAGGGATGATTATGCCGATGTTAGTAAACCTTACTAACATCATTAGCCTCCGCATTCGGGACCGGCTAATCAAGTTTCGTGTGATTGCCGATATTGACAGCACCAGTCAATATCATTAACTATTCTCACCCGAATAGTTAATCAAGTTCAGTATCCCTCGTTTTCAGGGATGATTTGCATTCGGGACCGGCTAATCAAGTTTCGTGTGATTGCAGATATTGACAGCACCGGTCAATATCATTAACCTTTCACTCACCCCGGGCATCCACTTCGGATGCCATTAGCCGAAGCTAATCATTCATTTGTCCCGGCCATCCATCCGGATGCCATTAGCCAAAGCTAATCATTCGTTGTCCCGGCCATCCATTCAGAAGCTAATCATTCATTTGTCCCGGCTATACATTCAGATGCCATTAGCCGAAGCTAATCAGTCCTTCATCCCGGTCATCCATTTGGATGCCATTAGCCGAAGCTAATCAGTCCTTCATCCCGGTCATCCATTCGGATGCCATTAGCCGAAGCCAATCAACCATTTGTCAACATTTAAGCCCGATGTTAGTAAACCTTACTAACATCATTAGCCTCCGCATTCGGGACCGGCTAATCAAGTTCGAGGAATGATCATCAACGAAGTCTATTAGTGTAATTCATATTCTTAACCCAGTCAAGTACTCAAATCCATTTTTAATTTCTCGTTTAT